>QANZ01037145.1:12321-25259 GCA_003254925.1 Chamaecrista fasciculata | reverse complement strand
AAAAAAAAAAACCATAACCCTACACCGAGAAGGTAGAGAGAGAGAGAGAGAAGGAAAGGGCAGTGAGGAGAGAAGTAGAGACACCGTGAGAGAGAATTATCCACTAATTAGAGTCAAGCACGTGGTTTAAGTTGCCTTATATATACATATATACACACCGAAGGTCTCTCTCCAATGTTATTTTTCCATTCCATAACTATTTGCCTCCCTCTCATCCTCCCTATTAAACACCAGCTTTCAGCTGTTTAACGCCAAATTTACCTACAAATTAAGGACGCTGTTTCCGCATAAATACGCATCTTCCTTTTCCCAGACTCCTTCTACAAACTTACAATACAAGGTCACTCCTAATTTTCTCGCGCTTTCTTCAACTTTCCCGGCCGTGTTCTTTTTCCCGAGAAAAAAAACAGAGAGAGATAGAAAGAGAAAGAGAGAGCACGCAGTCGTACGTGGTGGTGGAGGAGAGGAAGAGTGACTCGTTTTGTGTAGGGATTTGCTGTATGTCAGTGGACTGTATCGAGACTTCTTGCAGTGGAATCGGCGAACTCGCAAACCCTTTACAATGGCCCCAGCTTCGCAAAAGGCGACGCCTCCTCCTCCCTCTTGCTGTGCCCCCGGCGGCGCCGGCGATTCCGCTCCCGTCGTATCCCGCCTCGCCGCGCCTTCCGCCGCTCCCGCCAATGCCGTCGGAGACTGGACCTCACGCTCCGATGATCAGCGCGTTAACAAGGTCGCAGCAATCGCCACTTTGATCAGCCCCGTCGATTCGCTTCCCGAACCTTCCACTAATGCTCCCACTGCCAAAGGTATCGATCGTCTCGCGACTTCTCTGATTTTGTTTCGACAGGGAGGTTTTGATATCTGATCATGCTTGATACGCTTTGAATTCTATTTAGCTCCACTTCCTAGCTGGTCTATCTTTCTTTTTGCGTCTTAGTTTGTTTCTATGCTTTTTGCATTGGTGCTGCTAATATTTGAGCTTCTTCGTTTATCTTTTGGGATCATGTGATTTTCAGTGGGAAGAATCTGTTCAGTTGCAACAGAGAAAATAAAAAGAGACTATGAGATGCATTCTGTAATAGAATAGAAAGGCTGGCTTAAAATCTGTCTCGTTTAACTTCTTGGTTGTGTTTGTTTTTTATGGAATTCGGGTTGTTGTGTATATGATGGTCAGATAAATAGCAAATGTATGTAGGTATGCATGCAGAGAATCGTAGAGATCATGGTCACAACATTGTTGCTCTGTTTCCTTATCAATTTTTATTCGAGGGAATTTTGACTATTCTCTCTCGTTTTCTTTTTTAATTTTTAGTTTTTAGCTGAACAGAACCCTTTTACAGATTCCTGATTGCTTTTTTTTTTGGTTTGAAAATCCTCCTCCAAATATCTTCCTTTACGTAGTTCCGTGCTATACTGATTGATTAATCATTAAAACCATTTTGTATCATTGGACTTCTAGGGACAGAAGGAAAGTGATATATTATGTCCACATCTTTTACTCTGGGTTCACCTAGTATGTTATTTGCCGATTACTTTTTACCAAAAGCAAAAAAGAAACAATGCCGAGTGCTACTTGAATTGGTTTTTGAGGAAGCTATTAGGTTATTAAAGTCAGGACATAGTATATCAGTTGTTCTATCAGAAGCAACTGTTCCTAATAAGAAGCGGACCACTTCTGCATTTTTTCTCAGTTTGTAAATTTTTAAAAAATTGTCCTGCTTAATTTTAACATTTTTATTAGTTAACAATGTTCTCTTGTATATATTTGTGGCAATCTTGCACAGGAATCACTGCAATGCCCAGGGCCCAGTCAAGGCACCCTTTGGACCCTTTGTCTGCTGCTGAAATAGCTGTGGCAGTGGCAACTGTGAGAGCAGCTGGAGCCACACCTGAGGTTGCTAAAGACACTATGAATTTTTGGTTAAGAGAACATATATTTTTTATTTCTGTTAATTGACATAAGTTATTTGATCATAAAACTTGATTTCCTGTACTTTGAAGGCGTGGTCATTTATTTTCCCCCACTCATTCTCTATGTTTCTTCCAGCTTAGAGATGCTATGCGCTTTATTGAAATTGTCCTGCGGGAACCAGATAAGCATGTTGTTGCACTGGCAGATGCATATTTCTTCCCCCCTTTCCAACCATCATTGCTTCCTAAAACTAAAGGAGGGCCTGTGTTTCCCATTAAACTTCCTCCAAGACGTGCCAGACTTGTTGTTTACAATAAGAAGTTGAATCAGACTAGTGTATGGATTGTTGAACTATCCGAAGTACATGCAGTAACTCGAGGTGGTCATCACCGGGGAAAAGTAATTTCATCACAGGTTATTCCAGATGTTCAGCCTCCAATGGTGAGTTCTTTCCTCAACTTTTGATTCTGAGTAATGCTAATGTCATAAAGTGGAGAAACACAAAAGTGAGGCCAAGCTAATGAATCCATAACTATGAACTATCTTTTAAATCAATGGTCTTCAGTGGTTGGTGTGAGTTGTGTTGCCAATTAGGATGACATTTGACTTTTCCTTTGGTTTTAATGTTCTTACTGTGTAAAATCATAATATTTTAAGATAACCTAAACAAAGGCAATGATTAATCTTAAGTTGATCTTCATAAAACTTCATATCCTCTTTCCATGGGAAAACGAATAAAACAAAAGAACTGTTAATTGTCAGACTGGTAAATTGTGAAATCAGAGACCTAAATTTCACGTCCTTAATTATATGAGTCAGTTCTATTCTATCTGTGCATTTCATGAGATAACTAAATGAGTTAAATCATATACTATGTGGTTGAATTCTCAACTCTGTTATATTGTTTTCATCTTCAGGATGCTGTGGAGTATGCAGAATGTGAAGCTGTTGTTAAGGATTTTCCACCATTTAGAGAGGCTATGAAGAAAAGGGGTATTGAAGACATGGACCTTGTAATGGTTGATGCCTGGTAATTTAATTGGACTTCCATTCCTTGTAGAGTATTTGTGTTGAGAAGTTGCTAGTCTTCTTTGTACATATTCCATATTTAAACTTTGTCCTACATAATTTTGTTGCAGGTGTGTTGGTTATCACAGTGAAGCAGATGCTCCCAGCCGAAGACTGGCTAAACCACTTATATTTTGTCGAAGTGAAAGTGATTGCCCAATGGAAAATGGCTATGCCCGCCCAGTTGAGGGCATTTATGTGCTTGTTGACATGCAAAACATGGTGGTGATTGAATTTGAAGACCGTAAGCTTGTTCCTCTACCTCCGGTTGATCCCTTGAGGAACTATACTCCTGGTGAAACAAGAGGTGGCTCTGATAGAAGTGATGTAAAACCCTTGCAAATTATTCAGCCTGAAGGTCCAAGCTTCCGTGTTAATGGTTATTATGTTGAATGGCAGAAGGTAGATAATAATTTAAACTAATTCATTGATTTATATTTAGAAGATCATGAGATTAAGCATTATAGCTGGGAAAAGTATGCTATTTATTAATATCCAACTAGTCATGTAACTAGGTCTCTTGGTTTTTTGCTTATTGACAGTGGAACTTCCGTATTGGATTTACACCTAGAGAAGGCTTGGTTATATATTCTGTTGCATATGTTGATGGTAGTCGGGGGCGAAGACCTGTTGCACATAGGTTGAGTTTTGTGGAGATGGTTGTGCCTTACGGAGATCCAAATGATCCACATTACAGAAAAAATGCCTTCGATGCTGGAGAAGATGGCTTGGGAAAAAATGCACATTCTCTCAAGAAGGTTTAAGAGACAAATGTCTATCTTCTTTTATAATTTTGATTGGCATGTTGATCTTTTTCTGAATAAAATTTTAATTGGTTTTAATTCAATATTATTTCAGGGATGTGATTGTTTGGGCTACATTAAATATTTTGATGCCCACTTCACAAATTTCACTGGAGGAGTTGAAACAATTGAAAATTGTGTTTGTTTACATGAAGAGGATCATGGAATCCTATGGAAGCATCAAGACTGGAGAACTGGCTTAGCCGAAGTCCGAAGGTCAAGAAGACTTACAGTTTCTTTTATTTGTACTGTGGCTAACTATGAGTATGGATTTTTTTGGCACTTTTATCAGGCAAGTCCTTTGCAAATGAGATTAATATGCTTAAGCTTTTGAGGCCGTAATGATTTATTATTCTTGTTGCATAATGTCATATATCTCCAACCTTCAAGCATTCTTCGAATCTTGTGAGCCCATTCTGAGTAATTTGTGCTATATGGCTGCGTCCTTATTACACAAGGGTTCGCTTTTTATCTTTTTCAAGTGAACTTTAGCATTATTTAATGAATCTCTAATTATTTTTTGTTTTAATTGTCAGCAATTTGACATATCCATTATTGTTCCACTATATACCTATGTCTTGTTTTTAACTGGTAATTGGTTTTGGTGGAAACTGTGGGATTGTTGATCCAGGATGGGAAAATTGAAGCTGAGGTTAAGTTAACTGGAATTCTCAGTTTAGGAGCCTTGCTACCTGGAGAAACTCGAAAATATGGTACCACGATTGCGCCAGGTCTATACGCTCCTGTCCATCAACACTTTTTTGTTGCTCGCATGGACATGGCTGTTGATTCTAAACCCGGTGAAGCTTTGAATCAGGTGTGAAATTTTTTCATCAAACTTGAATAGACATTTACTACAGAATTGAATTAATCTGTCTAAATTTTTTGTTGGTTGCACTTCTGTGAAATTTGATGAAAACATTTATTAGGAGAAAAGAAAGTTTTTTTTTATTATTATTAGAGATGTAGTAATGATCTAGCTCCTTGGTTCGTACCATTTTGATGCCTTATCCTATTTGCACCATTTGTAACTTAGTATTGCTGATGGTTTCGATATGAATAGTGTCATTCCATGTTTGATCACAACTTGTTGTATCTGTTATAGTCTTTACTTCGAAGCATCATACTGCTCTTTCAGCAAAGCTAATGTAGCTTAGTTACTGACTTACTTCATCTTTGTTACTTTTCCCAGTCCATTTTCTTACTTTCTTTCCATGTTTGGTAGGTTGTGGAGGTCAATGTCAAAGTTGAGGAACCTGGTGAGAATAATGTTCACAATAATGCATTCTATGCTGAGGAGACTCTGCTTAAATCTGAGTTGGAAGCCATGCGGGACTGTAATCCTTCAACTGCTCGACATTGGATTGTAAGGCTTTCCTGCATTTTACTGTAGGGTCAACCTCTGTCTATTGATGTTAACAAGTTCATGCTTTATCTAATTAATTTGTCTTTCTCATGACACTAACCGGCAATCGCTCGGTTTTTGTTTTTGAACTTATTTTCTTGGAGAAAACTTGGCACTTTATTATCATGTGGGACCATGTTTCCTAGTTCTAGCAATTTCCAATATGTGATTTTGACTTTAATAATGGTTTAGGTGAGGAACACCAGAACGGGAAACCGAACTGGGCAGTTAACAGGCTACAAGCTAGTACCTGGCTCAAACTGCTTACCATTAGCAGGTTCTGAAGCCAAATTTTTAAGAAGAGCTGCTTTCTTAAAACATAATCTGTGGGTCACACAATATTCACACGATGAGATGTTCCCTGGAGGAGAGTTCCCTAATCAAAACCCCCGTATAAATGAAGGACTAGCTACATGGGTGAAGCAGAACAGATCCTTGGAAGAAACTGATATAGTTTTATGGTTATCTCTCTCTCTCTCTCTCTCTCTCTTTCTATAATTGCACATGTGCATGCACTTATTGAAAAATTCTCAAGGGCAATCCATGCTTTGAATTTGCATAATTTAGCTCTGTAACTGAGCACCAAGCAAACATATCCTATAGATTATATATATGCTATGAAAGTAGTTCATGTAACTGTTCCACCCTGGACATGGTTGCACACATTTCTCCTTTTTTAGAGACTAATCGTGTTAACTGCAGGTATATATTTGGAATCACCCATGTCCCTCGGCTAGAAGACTGGCCTGTTATGCCAGTAGAGCGCATTGGTTTTATGCTCATGGTAATTGCCCGCTTCATTATTTTCAAGAAAGTTCTGCTAGATTTTGGATTATTGGCTGTCATTTGGTCTATCATTTTGAGTTGCTCGATATGACCCCCATAATCTCATGCATTTATACTCGTCACTGTTATTATCGCAACCTCATAACTAGAAGCTGTGGAAGATACTGAGGAGCACTAGGCTACCAATAAATTCTTTTTGGCACTATCTAAGGCATTTTGAGAAAGAGATTATGAGAGAGAAGGGAGGGAAAGTGAGGAGAAATTTGGAATCTCACCTTTGTTTAGAAGACTATATATTGAAGGAGAACATAATTGAGAATTTCATTTTATCTTTTTTTTTTACAACTTCAAAATAACATCATAAATTTTCCTGTCTCAATCTTTAGACAGTGTGAATCTATTTATTAATGTCTGACCTGAGACTTTCCACTTGTCTGAATTTTGAGGTTTTGTGTTTGTGGGTGCAGCCTCATGGATTCTTCAATTGCTCCCCTGCCGTAGATGTGCCACCTAGTCCATGTGAAGTGGATTCTAAAGAGAATGAGAGCAAGGACAATGGGGTTCCCAAGCCAATTCAGAGTGGATTGGTGTCAAAGCTTTAGTACACTTGTCCCACCATATCCTTTATATGGCACTTTACCCACTTTCAAGTATGAATCGTCATTCATAGATTTGAACCGTATCATCTGGATGTGTCTCTATTAAGATAGCAGCTAGCCTCCTTCTTATGTCTTTGTTTGTCTTGTTTATATTGGAGAACTAGCTGGTTGTGGTAGTATCGTTTTTCTTTGTCTTTCTGCCGATATGAATATGCCTTAGTATTCACCGTATCAGTATGCTGTTCATGTGTCCTCGACTCTGCGGTAATGGTTTCATGTATATAACTCTTCATATATGCACTGAACTTTTATTAAGTTGTCTTGTTTTTTAACTTGATTCCACTTCCAAAGTTTCTTTTTTCGCCTTAAAATCTTTTGCCTTTTCATTTTTGGCCTGTACTCGTGTATGTGATGTGGATCATTCATCATATCCGTTTTTTTTTCTTGGTGAAACGAAATGACTTGAAGATGAGTGATTAATCATTAAATGAATAATTGAAACAATAAATTGAGAAAATTTGACAAGATCATGTTATACAGTTTAGAGACTACAATTTTTCTTTTTTTTGATAATATGACTACGATTTCAATTAAAGTCTTTACGTTCATTATATAAAAAGAAAGTATTAGCTAAGTCTCATGTATTGAAATTTAATATCGCCTTCCCAGTTTTTTTGTTTGTTTCCCAAGGTATCGCCAACTCCGATAAGTAACGGACTAATCTTCCGCGGATCGGTTCTTCATTTAAGGGTTTGTCGCTGGCTTCTTAATTCTTTTGTCTCAAGGTTGAATCTGTTTCAGCTTAGTTGATTTTTGTATGGTATAATTAACCATGAATAAAGATGACAGATGCACCAACATTCCACTGAGTAACCTAGAATATTTTAAGCTTGATGTTGTTTATATGAACTGATTTTTTTTTTCCTTGACCCAACTGAATTCATATCTTTTCATGGTAGAGATCAGATCATGATCTAATACTGCACTTCCCTGTTTTTTTAGTTATCCTTCAAGCTTTCATAAGTTCATTTAACTTCTAACTTCTCCATTTCAATACCAAAAAAAGGCCAAAACATCAAATTGGTTCCTTTATGTATGGGGTGAATTTCAAAATTGGTTCCTTATGTTTCAAATTAATTCCACACGTTTCTATGATTTCTCAAATTCGTCATAAACTTATTTTCGAGAGGTAATTGTTAACTATCTCAAGAAGTCACACATAGTTTCAAATTCATTACATTAGAATTTAAAACGATAAAAATATAACTAATTTCTTTTATTTGACCATAAAATGAATTATTCACCTTTTGAATTTGATTTGACATTGATTGTTTTCAAATACTCTTATAAAATAAACTCGTAGCTCCGAATTCATCAAATTCAAATTTGAAACCAAGGAGATACAATCACATCAGTATTTTTGGAACCGAAAAATTATAGAAACATATAGAACTTATTTGAAACAAAAAGAATATAAGGGACCAATTTGAAATCTACCCCATAAATAAGGGACCAATTTGAAGTTTTAAACGTTTTATAAGGCCGGCACTCTCTTTCGCCACGTCAGATTAGCATGTGCAAGTGGGAATGATTACTCTGTAATTTTATATGACACCCAAAAACTGAGTCAGCGTCTATCCTTTACATTACATTCCTCCTCGGCCACACCACTTTTGTCTGTCTCCACCAAACAAAACAAGCCAATTAGCAATCCCTTCTTCCCTCACATTTTTCACCTTCAAATATCATAACCAGCAACTCATCTAGTATTTATTTACTATCCACTCCTTTAATCAAATCAAAAATCTGCTCCACACTTGGATTAGTCGCTAACGTTGGTGGATACTGTACCCTGTCACACACACTGGATATATAGTGGATGCTTCTGTTTCTTTTTTTTTTTTCCTTTTCATTATATAATAAATGCATTCATTCGTCAACGCAAGGCCTGCTATACAAGACTTGTGTATAGGAAGGTAGAAACAGCGTCAAAGAAAGAAACTTCCTAGCTGTATTATTTCTCATACAGTACCAGCTTCCTCTTGGCTTTACTCTTCGTTTTCCTGCAAAAGCCAAAAAAAGAAACAGAGAACTTGATAATCAACCATTCATTCATTGGTCTCTGCTCTTTGTTTCTTCTTGAGTTTTTTACAGACATGGCCAACACTAACAACGTCGAAGAGGAGAGCAGCCTCCAAGACGAGCTCTCGCTTCCTATTTTACTCGCCGATCGAGTCATCAAATCCGCCCAAGAAGCCGAATCCTCGAAGCAAGATTGTTCCGAACTCGCCAAGCAAGTCCAACGTCTCTCCGACATGCTCCGAACCACCGTCCGTTTCGCCACCACCACGCCGTCGCTCTACGACCGTCCCATTCGCCGGATTGTCGCCGACGTCTCCAAAAACCTCGAACGAACCCTAACCCTAGTTCGCAAGTGTAAGAAGCACAGTGGTGTCCTCCGTCAGGTTTTCGCCATAACCACCACCGCCGATTTCCGTAAGGTCTCCGTCCTTCTCGATTCTTCCATCGGCGACTTGAGATGGCTTCTTAGTACTTTCGATTCCGACGGTACCAATCTCTCACTCCCTCCAATCGCTAGCAACGACCCGATTCTCGCGTGGGTTTGGTCCTACACTTCCATAATCCATATAGGTCAGCTTAAGGAACGAGCCGAAGGCGCCAACGAACTCGCTACGATTGCCAAAGACAACGATCGCAACAAGATTATGATCATGGAAGAAGGAGGAATTCCGCCGTTGCTTAAATTGCTTAAGGAATCTGCTTCACCGGAAGCTCAAATTGCTGCTGCGAATGCTTTAGTTAACATCACTACTGAACAATCGAGAGTAGTTAGGTTTATCGTGGAATTGCTCGGAGTTCCGATTATTGTGCAGGTTCTTTCTGAATCGCCGGCTATGGTTAAGATTCCGGTGGTGAATTTGGTGTCGAAAATGGCGGAGCAAGACGCGATTGCTCAGGAAGAGTTTGTGAGAGCGAATGTGACTAGAACACTCGTGTCGTTATTGTCCATGGATAGGGTTCTAAATGATCCGATTCTTCAGTCGTCGGGTCGGACTAGTATTCATTCGCTGGTTCTGAACTTGTCTTCTTCTTCGATTTCTTCAAATTCTGATGGAAGTAGCCGAGGCGGTGGGCACCATAGAAGGGATCATCATCATCATCATGAAGATGATAGCCCTGAGACAAAGAAGAAGATCAAGATAAGTTGTGCTGAGGCATTGTGGAAACTCTCGAAAGGGAATCTCGCAACCTGCAAGAAAATCACAGAGACGAGAGTATTGCTTTGTTTGGCTAAAATGATTGAAACGGAGAGAGATGAATTGCAGCTTAATTGCCTTATGGCAATCATGGAGATTGCTGCAGTTGCAGAATCCAACGCTGATCTTAGAAGAGTAGCCTTTAAGCCTTCAGCACCAGCTGCAAAAGGAGCTGCAAAAGCCGTTTTGGATCAACTTCTAAGAGTGATTCATGAAGAGAGTGATCCATCATTCCAAATTCCTGCCATTAAATCCATTGGGTCATTGGCTAGAAATTTCTCTGGGAAAGTATCACAGATTCTTGGTCCATTGGTCACACAACTTGGTAATAGAAATGTAGATGTGGCAATGGAAGCTGCAATTGCATTGGGTAAATTTGCTTGCCCAGAAAACTACAATTGTGTGGACCATTCTACGGCGATTATCGAGTTTGGTGGAGTTCCGAAGTTAATGAGGCTTGTGCAAAATAATGATCCTGCTCAAATAATGCAATACCTGAAACTACTGTGTTATCTTTCTTTGAATGTGGGGAATAGTAAGGCTCTTGAGGAAGCACAAGCATTGAGCACACTGGAGCGTGTGGCTCGTTCTGTTGCCGCTCAACATCCTGATTTGAAGGAACTGTTTGCTAAGGCCATACACCACTTGACTCTTTATCAGACAGGAGCTCAATTGCACAGATAGCCCTGAAGCTAATAATATTAATCTTCTCTGTTCTTGGTTGGTCAAACAATTGATCCCCTTTCACTAATTGTTATCAAACAACAACTGATAAAGTAAGAATTTGTTAATACTTATTTCTTGATTCTGTGACAAGAAAAAGATAAGTATTCAATATCACATTCACAACCAAGATTTGTATGGGCGTTGTAGTTACTAGTTATTACTACTCTTTGCTCTCCTGTCATGTAGGTTGAAATATGATCTGCGTATATAAGCTGGCATTTCTTTTTCTAAACCAGAAAAATGGAAGCAAAAGAAGAAAATTAATGCTTCTATCAACGTACCCTTTTTCTGTGACCAAGTATTTCCTTTATTCATGTAGAGGATCGGATGTAGTTCTGGAACTTTCCCTATTGCAATCTCACTTTCCCCCCACTTCTGCAGAAAACCCTTCCAGACTTATAAACTGAAATGGAGGTAATTTGACGTAGCTTCGAGTTTGCTTTCTTCTTTTACCATAAACGATTCTCTCATCCAAATTAAGACACTGATATTCTTTGTCCTGCAATTGAGGCTCAGGGAGAAATGGGGATGTCCAAATATGCCATGGTGGGAGGGAGAATGCATGATGAAGTTCTTTGAGTATGCTGATTGTGTGTAAGTTGACTGTGGATATCTTGAGTGGCAATCAAATCTTTGACTAGTAAAGAGATAGAGAAGCGAAAGTGGTGGTCAATAAAGAATAACACAGGACATGACCATAGTTGATTTGAAATTTTTTTGGTAAACTAAATCTAAAGAATTCCATAGCATTATGAGCTGTATGTATGAGGCTATTAGCTGATACATGATGCAAGACTGAAGCTTGTACTGGTTGTCATGTTTTCAAAACTCTCTCCATATCTTGCATCTGGCACTCCGCTTAGGATATAGCTAAATATTTGGACAAATCTGTCTCATTAATTAAACACTGGATGGGAAGTTTGAGATTTTCTCTGCTTCACTTGGGGTACACTTTGCCTAATACTTCTGAATTTTATTTGCTCAAGCATTGCATTGCCTATAATAGAAACGATCGAAATTCAGAACATTTCTGCTTTCTTTTGCAGGGAGTGATATTTTGATGACGTCTTTGGACCTGGTCTAATGTCTTGATTTACTATGGTCATGAGAATCAGATTACAATTGAAGGTTGGAACAACATTCTTACGTGACTGTGGCCTATTCATCAATTGATGACAACAGATTAGACCAGGAGATGGATCCTTTGTAATTGAAGAATTGTACATTTTTCTATATTTAGACAAATTTCAACATCTCAACAAATGAAAAGTAGAGTTTCACTTAAGATTAAAAAATATTATGACAATTTTGTCCTCTAAAATTGCCTAAATACAGATAAGATAAGGCAATGACAGAGGATCTGTTTTTTGTTAGACCGCCCTGAATAGCCACTTGCTGCACATTTTCAAATGATGTGTTCTTTTATTGTTAAAAATTATTACATTATGTATAGGATAAATTTGTATTAAAATGCTTACACATTTGAATGTAACCTATTGTAAAAAACTTAGATTGCAGAGAGCTCAAGTTCTTATCTCCTCCTAAAACATGATGTCATAATGCATATTATTTAGGGATCTTATACATGCCGTCTACTTCTAAAAAGTAATAACCCATCATCAACACTAATAATTTTTCCCCCCTTCATACACTTAGATCAACATCAAGTAGTGAACTTTTCTTTGATTATCTAGAGAATGTTGCTTGCCGTTCCGTCCAGAAACAGAGTTTTACACATTAGTGTTTAGCTAACAATATCTAGGTGGTTGATGTCAATGAGACAAGAGAGTAAAATGGAAATTGAATTTACTCTTAACTTCGTCAAAACCAAGCAATTAACGAGAAACCCACATTTCAGTCTTCACGTGCAAGTACCAGATTCTTGAATACGTCATAAGATGTTTCGTGATCTGAATGAGGAAAGCGCGATCAGTGATGAACACATTTCCATAGATAGATGAGAAGCCATAATCACGACGTTCAAATTAAGGAATGCTTTATGTACTTCCAAGTTTGCTTGTTGTTGGCTCTCTCTTTAGCCCTCAGAACAAGAAACAAACAACCAAGTGAGGAAAAAACAAAAGAAAAAAGTTAGTATAATGTTTCCTTTGTGGTGTTTCTTAAATCACTTTTAAGCCAAAAAGCCGAATCAACTTGTTAAAAAGTACTATTTTGCTGCCATGTTTTTTTTTTACCAGGTAAAAGAACCACAAAATGTCAAACGCAATCTTTACCCGATATTTTCCAATGATGCTAAGAAACAATATGTTTTGCATCCCAACTTATTACATTCTCGCATCTTTTTTCTTCTGACTATAATTATGTTCCTCAGGTTTTCAAGCCTTAATATCCATCATTTCT
>QANZ01037145.1:0-11386 GCA_003254925.1 Chamaecrista fasciculata | reverse complement strand
TTATGTTGATATTTATTTTTAATTATTTTGATAGCTTAAAATTTAATATGTATTATTTAAGGCTTAAATAATACATATTAAAACGGTTAATAATGACCGTCTGATTCTGAAAATTAAAAAATATATATATAATAAAAAAATTACATAAGTAGAATGAAAAAGATTTTTGAAGTTATCATAACATAATTATAATTTTTTTTTTTGGCCTGAACATAATTATAAATTTTGAAAAAGAGAGATAGGGGTAAATGCGGCAGGTCCTGTCGGTGTGGAAATATCATCTTAATGTTATCGTTAGATTTGTCAAATTAAAAGGCTATTTTATTCGGAGGAAAAAAAAAAGCATTCCAACATGGGTGTCGGACGCTCCATTAGTTGACCAATAAAGTGTTACAACATTACTTAAATAGTATATCTCACTTTAACCATCTTTCTAAAAATCTTCTCCATCATCTGCTTTTTTCTTCCACGTTTTCCTTTCTGATTATATATTATTAATCAACGTACACTTTTTTTACTTTTGTATTATCACTGTGATCAATTCAAATGCTGCTTTATAAGTTCCACGATCACCTAATCCAAGCTAGCTAGCTGCCTGCGCGTCGGCATGTAAATTTAATTATCACCGCAGTATTACTACTTAATTAATTAATTAATTTCTCATATAGGATGACTTTTTTATCACATTATCTATTTTGTTAAATCCAATTAACTCCTATTAATCTAGAGGATGGCCATAGGTTAAAGTTTTCAACATACATGGACCAACCTAAATTTAAAGCAAAAGTCTTAATGTATATTGATTCCCATGATCATAACAAATTAAAGGGTTTCTAATAAGTGCTTTAATTATGAGATTTCTTGAACCTAGCTCTATCCTTTAACACCAATGTCATGGCCTCTAATTTTGCTTATAATGATTATCATTATCACAGTCGACAGACATAACTGCCTCCACAACCAGAAAAGAGAACGATATAACTCATTGACGTCATCGCTAATTAAACATGATGATGGTCCATCGGGTCAAAAATATTGTCTATCTTTTCTTGTTTATTGCTCAACTTTTTGAGGAATATATGTATAATAATTCAAATAAAAATAAAAAAGTCGGTGTAATTAAAGAATAATCAGGTCTAATAATGACTTAATGGAAGGACATTCAGAAGATTGCCCATAACAAATGTGTATGAAACTAGTGCGAAATCATTACGGGTTAATAAGCATCTTGTTGCCTTTAATTTTGTCAAATTGCGTCATAATTTCCATCTTTAGATCAATTTCGACTCATGTTTCAGGTGATAGCTAGGAGTAGCGAAAAGCTTGAAATTAGTCTATCTATATATATATATATATACAAGTTGGTTATGTATTGTCGCATTCTTAATTATTATAGTGAAATACATGATGAATCAATTATGAGCTTAAATTTGTAGCTAGGTAATGCATCAGAATCTGAAGCAGGTTTATGTGGAAGCATTGACTAATCAGTGGTACTGTACTGATATTGTAATTAAATAACGTATATAGATATATAGCAGCGATGGATCAACTTTAATTTACAGCGTGTTATTAATTGTGGTATGGACCATTTTGATTTTAGTGTGTTATGAGATGGACGGAGTACGTTATAATATTATAAGTATGGATATATATATATATATATATATAACGAGAGAATTGGGGTCAGAGTCAGAGAGATCACAAAAATACATGCATTAACGTGACACGTGTCGACATGGCCTAAGATTTCTCGTCTGTGATCACGATGGTTTTCCAAATGTTAGAGGACCCCTTTTGACTTTTTTGAATGAATGGCTTTGCGTGCAAATCTGGACCAGCTACCTTTATTCTCATCACTCATCACTACTCCTCTCCTAACTCCTATATCATGCACCCTATTCCTTCCCTTTTTTCCTTACACATTATTATATATATATATATAATTAATCTTAATCTCTCCTATTTGTTATTTGATCTCTCTCTCTCTCTATATATATATATCTGTGTTCTTCACAGAATGAAACAGTTGTCTATATAGCTTGCTAGCTGTAACACCACGTACACAGATAACATACACATACATATATATGTATGTGTGACATATATAGATATCGATCTATATAATCTGCAATCTCCATGCAAAAGTTAATTATATATGTATATCAAGTTATATTATATATTGGCGCTGGCTGATCCTTTGATCTGCTTGTTGTTAACAGCAAAAGGATTATTCCTTTTAGAGCAAATTCTGAACATATTAAGTAATTAAAATCAATAAACTACAAATACGTCTCAAGTCAACAATACAATAGAATACTTTAATTTTTAACTGATTATTAAACTGTGGATGTGGATGTGTATATATAATAGGATATATTGGAAATTACACATCATGTTGTATATGAATAGAAATCTATGGATGATGATATATACTTATCATGTACACTTCAGCTAGCTAGCTAGCTAGAGTAGTGAGAAACCCTACCCTAGAGAGCAAAGGTATAAATTAAATTTAGTACTATTAATAAAGAATAACTCAAGATTATTACATAGATAATTCAGCTTCTATTAGAATATATGGTTTAATCTTTGAAAAACTCAAACGACATACTAATTAGTCTTACAAAGAATCAAACAATATACGGTTTAGTCTATTCAAAGAACTAATTAATTAGTAGTATTACCATTATTTGATTCTTTTAAAGATTAAATTATATATTTTAATCTTTTAATGACTGAATAATTAATTTGATGGTGATTTATACGAGTCTTACATTAAGTAATTAGCTTAAGTTAAGATACTATATGAAAACTTAGACTCTTCAATCTCACCAACTAGCTTTCGGGATATAATTCTCTTAGGAATTTATACTCGTATCACTGAGCAGCTGTCACTTTATTTAGTGAATTAAATTATATATAATATTATAATTTATATTTATGTTTGTGTGTGTTGTGTCCAATAATGGAGATGCATGGATGGTGGGGAGTGGAGCCCGCAGGTGAATCAGAAGGCAGCAAAAACAGCATCCCTCATATTGCGATATCATCATATATATATATATATATATATACATTTACATATATACATGCATACATAGGTCAGGTCATCAGATGATGGCAGACGCCGAAGCAGACGCACATATAATGATATAAATATATATCAATATGTATGTATCTACCTGTCACTGTATATATATTGTATGTATAGATGTTGTTAATATTGAAACTCTGACACCTCACTATAGTCTATAGCTACTTCTCACAAATATCGCAATCTCTAGAAAACCTCCCCATTCAATTCATTTGTTCTATGGACGTATCTGCCTTCAACATCAACACCACACGAGCGTCTATTATTCATGCCATCGATCTATCTATCTAATCTACCTCTCTATACCTACATATTCATTCATTCTTTATTACAAAATATTAAAAAAAAAAAAAACAAGAGTCTTTGGAATCTGGAGACACATAAAAGCTGTAAACATTTGGTGTTGTACAACATGTATTATTTTTCTTTTCTTTAAACAAAAAACACACACACACACATACACATAGCTAGAGACACATAATTGAGTGTTTGACCGGACGTGCTAAAAGACAGCAAAAGGTAATAAGCATGATTTGACCATGCTTTTTTGTTTTTATATATTTTCTCTGAACACAAATATATAGATCATTTAAAAAAGAAAAAATCAGAGTCGTGGATTGGCATTGACATTAATGTGGAAGAAAGAATCGTGATTCAAACTCGCGCTAGCTGATGAAGACAGATACATGAATATATTATATTATACGAAACGAAAAAAAATACATAGGCGGAAAGAAAAGGGAGGGATCAATATGATCTCATCAAAATCTTTGGCTCGCTAGAAATTTCGTGTACTATCAACATCATCACTCTCTGTGTTTGTCACATTATAATGTTTAAAACCACAGAAACAGTAGCCAACCAAAAATCAATAATAATAAAAATAAGAAATTTACAGTTGAAATTAAATATGATGGAACACATCATCATAAGCCGACGGTGGCGTTAGATCTTGTGAGAGTGACGTTAACGGATAGGAGTTGAAATGTAAGGAATTGCGAGTAGTAGTAGCGTTACCGTGAAGCTGGTCCAATATGAATTCATCCTCTGATTTAATAACAGGATTCAGTTGAAACTGAAACAAATTAGGATCCAATATTTGTCCCTCCCACGAAGACGACGACGACATTAATCCTACATTATTGTTGTTAATGTTTGTGCTGATTCTGTTGTTGTCTGGGAATTCTGTTACGGGCGTTGGAATTGAACACAAGCTGGCATAGCTTGATTGGTTGTCATAATAATAGGAGGAGGTGAATGGGAGGACGACGTCGTTTAAGTGTGAAGTGGTATTATGAATCCCAATTCCAGAAATGACGTCATAATAAGGAAAATCGGAATTATTGATTACAAAAGGGGAGGAGGAGGAGGAGGAGGAGGTAGAGAATATCATATTATTATTGTAGTGGTGGTGCGTTGAGGATGATGACGTGGCAGTGTTATTGTGGATATTGATATTGATGGACTTGTCTTGTTGGTGATCCTCCTGCTTTACTAATTGAATTTGATGATGAGAAGAAGGAGAAAGAAGAGGCTTGTGGGTAAGAGGGTCGATGCCTTGCTTGAGGAGCTTCTTCTTGAGGAAGGAATTCCAGAAATTCTTTATCTCGTTATCTGTTCTTCCTGGTAATTGAGCTGCAATCTGAGCCCACCTGAATCAATCAATTCATTCATTAATTAATATTCATATTGATTACTCTAATTAAATTTCCAATTAATTAATTACAATTACGTAGTAGTAAGTGTAGTAAGTAAAGTAAAGTACCTATTGCCGAGAAGCTGATG
Organism: Chamaecrista fasciculata; assembly: GCA_003254925.1. Lineage (NCBI taxonomy): Eukaryota > Viridiplantae > Streptophyta > Magnoliopsida > Fabales > Fabaceae > Chamaecrista > Chamaecrista fasciculata. The sequence continues at coordinate 6,504 of QANZ01037145.1, read as the reverse complement.
AAGGGAGAGAATGAGATCTTCCTCTTGCTGGGAGAACATGCCTCTTTTCAAATCAGGCCTAAGATAGTTTATCCATCTCAATCTACAGCTCTTTCCGCATCTTTGAAGTCCTGCCAATTAATCATGGAAATCAATTAAGTAATTAAGTATGAATTAGGAAGCTAATTAAGTAGTAGCAATAGCATATATACCAGCTAGTTTGGGAACGGAACTCCAGCATCCGACGCCGAAAGTAGAGATGTGTTTGAAAAGCTTGTCGTCCTCTTCAGGGGACCATAGGCCTTTCCTCAATTTTTGCTTCACACAACACGAATGCCGACCCATTAATTCTTTCTTTGTGCCCACCACTGTGTTTGTGAATAAATAAAAGCAGAAGGACTAATTGTGTTGATTTAAACACAAGATGAGTAAATCATACTTAGGATTCAAGTTATGAGAGAGACAGAGAAAGAGAGAAGAGTCCCTGAGTGGGTTTTACGCAAATCCCTCCCTCTGCCGCTTTTCCATTCCCCTCACTGGATTGCCTTTTAAGATATCCCTATTTCTAGAATAATTAATTATTCATTTTAATTACTCACTTAATCAATTTTATTCAAAATGTATAAAAACCACAATACTATCTCTAAATCTACAACATATATATCTCATCTGTTTCGTTAATATTAAATATACATTATATTCAGGTTTCATGGCTAGTCTTCTCACTACTTATTATGGAATGGTGAATTCTGATAAAATTACGAATTACTTGTTGGCTATCAGCTAAGAAATAAAAATTGATGTCTAATCACTAAAAAAAATATAAAACATCCCGGATATGATTGTTTTCTAAACTTGAGCTTTAACTCATTAAATAAGTATAGTAACATTTTAATTAAGAGCTTTCTTTTTATTATATATACAATCTACTCATAATTTGTATTTAGAAATTATTCAATTTTGATAAGAACCGAGTCATGTTTGATAAATTTAACTATGTTAAACTTTGTTAATAAATCTGATCTTAATTTATGTGGAACTCACATACAAATTTCCTTACTCTACTATATATATTTTTATTTTTTTGATAGAGAAAAATACTTATGATAATATTAATTAATCTTAAATGCATCTCTCATATCATTTCATCTTAGGCCAATTTTTTTTTAATTTCTTTAATTAGTTAGTAAAAAAGTAGATACAGGTTTTTTTATTCATTTTCTTATATAAGGAGTACTCTTGATACCTCCAAAATATGCGGTCATTTTTAGTTGTACTCTAAAGTTTTTTTAAATCAATTATACTCCCAATTTTTTTTGTATCAATTGTACCTCCAAATTTGAGGGTATTTGGAGTACAATTGACTCAAATGTAAAATATTATGGTATAATTTATTAAAATAAACTTTTGGGGTACAATTGAAAGTGGCCTAATACTTTGAGGGTATCAATAGTAGTTTTGTCTTTTCTAATTACAATTTATTTTCACAAAACATTAATTCGTGTGTTGTTAACTTTGAAAAATACCCCGTTGTTATGGTTTATAAGAAAATTATATAATACTGCTAATGGTTAAGAAACTATATGTATAGATGCAAATCTTGTCTTGAATAATTTGATATTGATCTTCAATCATTACCTCATAAGTCATAACATAATTTACCTCGTGTGATCTCACATGGCTACTTCAAGTTATATATCTAGCTAAACATTATAATCTAATGCGTATCGAAGAAAAATAACTAGTTTAATTAAGATGAGATCATCAGCACCTCCCGTTATTAAAATCAGATAAAAATACCTAGCTTTCTTAATTGCTTAAAGGATTATAGTTCAAATATTGCAGCAGAAAAAAAAAATACATGAGAAATCTAGAGAATTATTGTGAACTTCTCATCAAGCGCTAGCTAGTTATATATATATATATATATATATATATACCATTTATGTAAGAGAGGCCAGAATTGCAAAGGCAAGAATGAATGATTTTGGGCCTTTGCCAGCTAGCTATGTTACTAATGCAATGCATTTCTGCTGTCAATCTTTTTTTTTTAAATGTTTTTTATGATTAAGAAAAAGTGTTATTTTATTTTTCCGCCGGTATTTTTTGTGTTCGTTTAGACTTTTATGTAAACGTATACTGAAAAAAAAAATTGAAAATCAGCCGACACCACTCACCGGTACATGTACACCCAAAGGACGTGTGGGCTCGATTGATAAATTGACACTATTTTTTAAAAAAAGAATTTGATGCTGAAAGACACTTTAGTATTTATGTATATATATGATAATAAGAAAATATTTTTTAAAACAAAAATCTGAATTCTTATTAACTTAAAATTAACTTTTTATCTTATATTTAAGAATTTAAACGAGAGAAGAAAACAAAGATAAAGTACGACTTTCAATGGTTAAGATTCTTTATATCTCAAACTTATAAACCAACAAAAACAGTAAACAAAGCTATCTATTTTAAACCCAGATTTTCCCATCTTTTTGATCTAGTTGTCCTTTTATATCTTACCATTTTCAGAGATAATAATAGCAACTGCTTATTTTAAAGAGTTCAGCCATTAATGGCATCATAGATATTAGATAACTTGAGGTAAGTTCTTCTCCACGCAATAATAGAGAGGATAAGTACAAAATGACAAAATTGCCCAGCATAAAGTAACACTGTTCCTTTATTATTATATTATTATAATAAACTCTAGCTTAAAAAATAAGTTATTGATCTTTCAGCATATTGTTTAATGAGTCAAATCTTACAAGTTGGATTTTTGTAACTAAACATGGAATAAAGCCCTAAGCAAGCAATTTTGCAATCTTCCTTGGGAAATTAGCCATGACATGGATAAGAAAATATTGTTGTCAATGTCATTTTGTCCTATATATGTTTCATTATTAATTATTTTACTGTGTTTTTTTTTTGGTAGGCAATTATTTTACTGTGTTTTGTTTGTGTGCGTGCGTGTGTGTTTGTGTATAGATTAATTCAACCGTTGTATGAGGGATTTACAGAGGGAACGATACAGTCACACTCAGAAAACGAGGTGGAGATGTTGATTTAATTAATAATATTAATAAATAATAATAAACTTGACTTAATTAATTAAATTCCATCTCGTCTAGATCCTTGAGCTTATGAAAATTAAGTAATGCTAAAAGCACAAAATAGATAGTTGAAATAAGCCAAACATCCAAATGCAAAGAAAAAAAAAATGTCGAAGTGGAATTGATTCTGATCGATTCTGAAGATGCAATATATATAGACACACATATGTTTAGGAGTAATATATAACTGTACATAAGTTTTATAATATTTTTTTTTGGTAAAGATAAGTTTTATAATATTGTTAAAGGGTAAATTAAACTAACATTTTAATTTTTATATTATATATATATTATTATTTTAATATTTGATTTTTAAAAATATTAATAATATATTTTAAGAACAATTTATAATTATACAATTCACTTCTCAAAGAAATAAAATTGCAATAAATCATATTTTTAATAATAAATTAATTATTTAAAAAAAATTTTAAAAAAAGAGTGTTCATATACTTAAAAACAGTATTTTATTTGTCTCATAATATCTGTTTTGTTAGAAAAATTTTTTTGTCTCAAAATATTTAAGTTTTTACAAAATTAAGAAATATTAATTATTTTTTATCATTTTATCTCTATTAAATAGTACTAGAGTCATAATGAATATACATTTTTCAAGTTATAACGAAGATAATTTAATTTTAAAATCTCATATTCCTCTTATTTTAAATATTTTAAGACAATTAATAAATGAGGTCTCAATGATAGAAAGTTAAATGAGGTCTCAAGTCTGAATGATAGGAGCCATCCTGGAAGACGCAACCATGACCGACAGCTGCGCGTAGGTTATCACAAAATCACGAAAGTCAATTATATAATCCATTATTTACATTGGGTCCTTCTGAAATTTGCCATTAGGACACATATTAAGGTTTTTTTATTGATTAAGTGATTTTTCAAATATTAAAAATTATTTTTTTAATAAATTTTCATAAATTTCAAGACATGACATGCTCTACTAACCAATCAGAATAAACCTTAAAATGTGCCTCATAGACACATCTTAGATAAATCCATTTACATTGCATAAACTTATTATTAAATATTGAATATTGAAAATCACGCAACTATCGCAGACTGAGGACACCCACATCATCGTAGGAATAGCAAAATGGCAGATATTCCATGGTTTATTTTTTTACTATTTATTTACATTCGTGTATAGGCAAAATATTTAATTTCCCACTCATACTTTACAAGTTAAAATTTAAATAATTGGTCTTATATCTTCATTTTAAACATCATTTAAATCCTTTATCTTTTAGTATGTTTAATTTGATCCTATATGATTGATCGCACCCGTCGTTAGGTGGTCAAAAATACCGGAAATAATGCACTATAATGGTGCAATCCGAGTCGATCTCTCGAGGAACTTTTGTGCAAAGTTTAATTGCAAACGATACCAAGTTATCACTAATCGGGTGAAAGCAAAGGAAATTTGTTCTTTGATTGTTTGTCTATGACCTAAAACAATAATTAAATAAAGCAATAATGTTTTTGGGGCTTTTTATTAAAAGACCGAATTGAAAGACAATAACAATGAGTTAACGGATTAAGCAAGTTGAAAGATAAATGGAGCACCTCACACAAATCATCAATACTAAAGATAAATGGAGCACCTCACACAAATCATCCTAAGGTAGTCACTAATAAGTCAATGACTTAGGTTAACAATGTTATCATGAAAATACCTCAAACAAGATAAGTCATAACAATAATTGAAAACCTTCATTCAATTGATGATAAAGAAGATCAGGAAACATAATCTTTATATCAAATACCATTGTCAAAGCTATATACCTATAATTATAACCAAACTAGCATTCACTCAAAGGGTTACAATCAAGATATAATTAAAGAAATAAAACCAAGTTCTTAATCAAGAATCAGAATTCACAAATAGTTCTCAGGTCTAACTAGAAATCAAGAACAATAAAGTAAAACCCTAATTCTAGTGTGAGAAAAACTCCCTAATGGTGAAACCCTAGTTCATGCTTTACTTCAATGCTCCTCCGGGTATGAGTGTTTAGCCGCTCATGGTTGACAGGTGAACAACTTCAGAATTGGCTGCTATGATCCCAAGAAAAGCTTCACATGATAAGAATATCAGATCACTGAGATACGGAATATGTAAAACTCTCTCTAAGCAAGTGTGTCGCCTCCCAAATGACCTAAAAACCTTTCATATATGTAAATTTTGGCTTATTCCAAGGAAATCTAGGTCAGAATCATCAAAATCGGGCTTGGGCCTGAATAATTATAAGTTATCGCAAACCCGCCGCGGCTATGCACGACGGCGGTTTCCGTTGCAAGATTTCCAGAGAGACCTGCCGCGACCTTGCCCGCGGCGGTTTTTCCTGCAACTTTGATTCTTCTCGGTTTGGTCCCTGACTCGTCTCCAAGCATCCCTAAGCCTTCCTTGAAGTATTACAACACTTTGGACTTCATCAAAACCTATCAAGAACATCGAGAAACTGAGTGAATTCTCAGGATAAAGAGGATCAATCAAATAATAAAGATTAAACCCAAGAAAACCACTCAATTACTCACAAAATAGTCCAAATAATCCTCAAACCTCAAGGCATCATATTTCATCTTAAAAGGACATAAAGGCATGCAAATGAATCTCAAATGAATATAAAATGCCCTAAAATGTCACTAAAATATATGATGAAATATGGTCAGATCAATGATTTCATAGTATTTTATTTTGGTCACAAATTACTGAATATAATTATATATCTCTCGTTTTAAGTTGATTATGATAACTCTAATCTAGAGTTACGAGTTACTTTTAATGAGTACTTTCTATCAAATTAGGGTTGTCATCAAACAATATTAAATCGAGTCCGAAAAGTGGTTTATGCACTTAATGGTCGAACTAGCAGAGTTAGTCATATATATCTCGTTTTAAATCTGTGACAAGTTCAGAATTACAAGCTACTCTTGACAAATCATTTTTCTGCCCATATGAGATTATCAACAAATGAGATCAAATTAGGCTCAAAAGTGAGTTTATGACTAAAATGTGTAAACTCATTTAAAAAAAAGTGGTCTCAAACCTACTTTTGGACTCGATTTGACGTCATTTGTTTATAGTCCCAATTGGACAAAAATAATTCATTAAGAGTAACTCATAGTTTTGAACTTGTTGTATTCGGACTTGAATAGGAGAGATATGACCAATTTTGTTTATTTGACCATTAAACAAATAATTCACTTTTCAAACTCAATTTGACATTGTTTACTAATGGCCTCAACTAGCTATATAGAGAAATATTTGTCAAAAGGAACCTATATAGTTTTGAAGTCGTCACATATAAAATTTATAACGAGAGAATTATGACCATATTTAGTAATTTAGAACAAAAGTGAACAACTGTGAAAATATATAAATATATATATATATATAACA
>QANZ01037140.1:3844-20060 GCA_003254925.1 Chamaecrista fasciculata | reverse complement strand
GAGTTGGCTTTTAGGTTTTATTACGTTTTAGTTCGAAAATTTTTTAATTTCCTTCCGTTGCGCCCCCTCTGTGATTTCCCAACACAATGTCCTCTTAGGACACCCTTCTCTAAACAAAATGAGAGCAGTAATCTCTACTGCACATTTGCGCATGAATTTCCCAACTCCTCACGGGGTAGGAAAGGTTAGAACCAACCAGACAACGGCGAGACAATGCTATGCAGTTAGCCTTGAGGCAACCAAGGAGGACGAGCGAAAAAGGAAGGCGAGAACGCCAAAAACAGAGGGCAACGCCCAAGAAGCAGTAGATCCTGAAGTCCTAAACTGTGAAGTAGAGGATTTCAGAGACGAAATTGAAGCGCAGAGACCAAAGCCAATGAGAGATCTGGAAGTTATCCAACTGGAGGACAATGCGGAAAAATCCGTACAAATTAACATGCTGTTACATGAAGTAGAAAAGGATGAGCTCATTCAGCTCCTGAAAGCATCTTCAGACGTCTTCGCCTGGCACCCAGCTGACATGCCAAGAATCGACCCTAAGCTTATCTGCCACAGTCTGAACACGGATGGCAGACCCGGGGTCATCCAACGAAAAATACTATTTGGCCAAGAATGCCAAATCGCAATCAAGGAGGAAGTGAGCAAACTCTTAGCTGCAGGCTTCATCAGGGAGACCAAATACCTTGAATGGCTCTCCAATGTGGTGCTGGTCAAGAAGGCCAATGGAAAGTGGAGAATGTGCGTTGACTTCACAGATTTGAACAAAGCTTGCCCAAAGGATCACTATCCATTGCCTAACATTGACAAACTGGTGGATGGAACATGTGGACATCAGACCATGAGCTTCCTGGACGCTTTCAGCGGCTACAACCAGATAAAAATAAATCCTGAGGATGCCGAGAAAATGTCCTTCATCACGGAACTAGGAACATACTGTAGACAGTAATGCCCTTTGGACTAAAAAATGCTGGCGCTACATACTAAAGAATGATGGATCTTTTCTTCAAAGATTACATCGGGAAGAACCTGGAGGATTTTGTTGATGACATGGTGGTAAAAACCAAAGAGGGAGGCAAACACACTGAAGATTTGAAAGAAATCTTCAACCAGCTGAGGAAGTACCAGATGAAACTGAACCCCTCCAAGTGCGCCTTCGGGGTCAATGGAGGAAAATTCCTGGGATTCATGCTCACCCATAGAGGAACCGAAGCAAACCCAGAACAATGCAAAGCCATTCTGGAGATGAAGGCTCCAAAAACAGTCAAGGAAGTCCAGCGCCTAAATGGCAGGCTAGCCACCCTCCATAGGTTTTTGTCGAGGTAGAAGGCGCCCAACGCCTTGTCAGTAATAAAGCTTTTTAGCTATTGAGTTTTCCATTCCTAATATGTCGTGTCTTTGAATTCTGTCTTTGTTCAGTTGCAATTTACTTTCAAGTCATTATGTAAGCCGTCTCACGACGCACAATTTATCATCAATAGAACGAGTATTACTCATCAAAAGTTCTCTTTACATTCAGGTCTGCCGATAGATGCTTACCTTTTTTCAAAATGCTAAAAGCGAACAAAAAATTCGAATGGACCAAGGAATGCGAGGAAGCCTTCCAAGAGCTGAAAAAATATTTGTCGTCACCGCCAACTCTAGTAATTTCATTCAAAGACAAACCCATCTACGTCTATCTGGCTTCCACAGATGAAGCAGTCAGTTCAGCCTTGGTGCTAGAAGATGGTGAAGAGCAAAAACTCATCTACTTCAACGGCAAAACTCTTACCGGGGCCGAAAAGCGGTATCACCGCCTGGAGAAGCTAACTTTCTCACTACTTCAATCAACTAGGAAGTTGAGACACTACTACCAGCAGTATCAAATCATTGTCAGAACAGATAGACCCATCAATCAGATGGTGGAGCAACCAGACATCGCTGGAAGAATGTCGGTCTGGTTAGTGGAAATCTCATAATATGGGATAACATACGAGCCCAGAAGGGCCATTAAAGGACAGACGTTGGCAGACTTCATAGCTGAAATGACGGGACCCGAGAACGCCCAAGACTGGACGTGGAAGGTACACATCGACGGAGCAGTATCAAACTCGCAACGAGGCGCAGGAGTAGTAATACGAGCCCCAGATGGCTCCATTGTGGAACAATCAATAGAAATTGAGTTCCCAATCATCAACAACCAGGCAGAATATGAGGCCCTCAGAACTGCTCTAAAATTAGCAGCGAACATCGGTGCCAAAAAGCTAGAAATCTTGGGAGATTCCCGGTTGGTGATACAGCAAATGAATGACGAATACGAAACAAAGGACCCCGTCATGATCCAGTATGCAGAAAAAGCAAAGAGGATCATCGAGGGCGCCGAAATCGAAGCCACATTTCAGCACATCTCGAGAAATGACAACGGCAGAGCGGATGAACTCGCCAAATTGGCGTCCAAGCCAACCAAAGGTGGTAGAGACTCCATCATCAAAACAACTCTAAGGGAGCCGTCGATCCTAGAAAAGGATGTTTTTCCCGCAGAAGAAGTAGACGATTGGAGAACGACAATATTCAAGTATTTGGCCACCAACGTCCTCCCTTCAGACAAGAACGAAGCCAAAAAGGTCACTAGAAGATCTAGCAGATACTTCATCAGGCAAGGTGCCCTCTACAGGAAAAAATTTAGTCACCCTGGACCCAAGTGCATAGCAGGGGACGAGGTCAACAGAGTGTTGACTTAGATCCATGAGGGACTGTGCGGAAGCCATCAAGGCCCGATGGCAATGCGAAAGAAAATCCAGAGAGCAGGCTATTATTGGCCTACAATCCAGCAAGATGCTGAGAACGTTGCCCGTCATGCGAGAAATGACAGAAATATGCCAACATGATTCACTCACATGCTGCTCCCCTAAATGCCGTCACTTCACCATGGTCATTTAACCTTTGGGGGATAGACATAGTAGGGCCTTTCCCGACGACAACTTACCAGAGAAAATTTCTCATAGTCGCTGTAGACTACTTCACAAAGTGGGTGGAAGCAAAGGCTGTGGCGTCCATAACCACTGAAGCCATGGAAAAATTTGTGTGGCAAAACATTATCACCAGGTTTGGCGTCCCAAACACACTAATCTCTGACAATGGTGCTCAATTCACAAGCAAGAAATTCCAGGACTTCTGCAAGCACTGGAAAATCCATCACAAGACCACCTCGGTGGAACATCCTGCCACAAATGGCCAAGTGGAATTGGCCAACAGGATCATCACACAAGGAATAAAAAGGAGACTGGAGTCAGCTAAGGGAAGATGGGTAGATGAACTCCCTTCAGTACTATGGTCATACAGAACCACCGAGCAAACAACCACAAAGGAAACGCCCTTTGCCTTGACATATGGACACGAAGCAGTAATACCTACCGAAGTAAACGTCCCAACTGAAAGGATAATCAACTATCCAGGTAACAATGACGCCAACTCCAGGCTCGAAGAGCTGGATAGCTTGGAAGAGAGAAGAGAAGTTAAAGCCATAAGGCAAGCTGCCTATAACCAAATGGTTAAGAAGTACCATGACGCTAAAATCAAGCCCCAAACCCTCAAAATAGGGGACTTGGTCCTCAGAACTGCCGAGAACAACCGAAAGGACTCCAGACATGGAAAGTTGGGACCAAACTAGGAAGGACCATACAGGGTTACTAAAATCCTGCCTGGCAATGCCTTTAAGCTCGAGACCTTCGAAGGAAAGCCACTTCCAAACGCTTGGAACATGACCAAACTTAAATTTTATTTCCCTTAGTAAGGAAGCTTTGTAATAACAAAAGAAGGCCACTGAGCCATTGTACTGAGATTTTTAAATCAATAAAGTGCATTTTTTTTCCTAACACACTGTGTTAATTGAAATAAGTTGCTCGGGGGGACGCCCTCGGAACAGCAACAAAAATGCTCTCGAAGGCGCCTTGTGAGTATGGCACTCACCAACCAAGCGGACAGACCCTCCCTTGGATGACTAGTCAAAAACTTAGCTTATGATACGCAAACGCTCAAAGCGTGCCCAACGCGAGGCAGCACGTTATCGTGCAAACAATACGACAATTAATTCTAAGCTAGCAAAACGTGAATCGAAGCAAGGCAAGTAAAGCAAGGAATAAAGAGCTATACACAAACATGGCATAAGTTAAAGCATAATTATATGGACGACACAGCCCAAACCATTAAAAATGGCACGAAGCCCAGATCATCCAAATGTTAAATGTGGCATGAACGCCACAACAAATCCAAAAATAATTAAAAAGGGCGCAAAGGACCAAGACAAAATAAACATAGGCACGCAGACCGAAGCATCAGCAGGAGTATCCTCAACAATGTCAGGAGGGGGCTTTCTCAGTATCACCACCGGCAGGGGCGCTATCGTCCGCAACATCATCCGCGTCATCATTCGCGGCGTTCTCACCTTCAGCATCACGATCTGCGGAGTGATCTCCACCCTCAACGAACCTGGTTGCGACATTGTCCCCACTCCCAGCAGCAGGAACACTGGCATCCTCGCCTCCGATAATTTCGGCGTTCTCGGCTCCCTGACCATCTACGGTCGGAAGAGGAACTTCACAGTTAGGAAACCATGGGAAGTCCTCATCACCGCCTGATTCGTACCCATTCAAAGTATAGTTCTTGGGCATTTTTCGGGATCCTCAGCGCAGGATCAGCATCTATAGGGTCGCGAATCAGCCTGCCCTCAACTATCTTATTCGGGCAAATTCCTAAAATGTCCAAGTTGGGGTTGCGCAGCCTCAACTGCTGAATGGCGTTCTTGAAACCCAGGTAGTTCTTCCAGGAACCCCTCCATTTGATTTGTCGCATGGCCAGGTCCTTGAGCGCCGCATAGGCGTCCTTGCCATTCTGAACTTCGGCTTCCAGATCAGCCACCTTCTTGTTAAGCGCATTGAGAACGCTAGTGGTCTCTTCCAGCTGCTTACCCCTTCGCTCAAACCTGGTCTTGAGGGAATCCCGGGACGCCTTCGTCAGGTCTAATTCCTTTGTCAGCTCTTCCACAATGCAACACAATTTTTTGGCGTTCTCGTGCACGTCATCCCTCTCCGAGATGAGATCTTTTCTAGAAACGCTGTTGGCCAAAACCCGCAACGATGCCGCCAACAAAAATTGGGCAGTCTCTTTAGATGGATCCTGGGTATTCTCCGTAGACGTTCGGGCCAAGTCATCCTGCTTGATCGCTGCTGCCTCAGACAGGCAGTTGGCCAGAACCTCCAAAGCTTTGAAGTTTCCAGCCTCTGGAACAGCTGAAATGAGAGGAACTTCACTTGAGGGGCGCGCACGTTTTCGCGACGCCGCTTTCCCAACCTTGGGCGCAGGAGCAGCAGTTTCTTTTCACAAGTTAGTAGGAGGACTGGGAACTTCGGTAGGATCGCAGATGGTGAGATTCCCAGGTTTCTTGGAAAGGGAAGCGGACTTCTTCTTCGAGGGCACCACCGCCTTCTCTTTGCCCTTGTCCTCTCGCGGGCGTTTGGTCCCGATCACATCAGCCAAGGAAGCCTCGTCCACTGCAAAACAGACAAAGCAGAGCTTAGGAATAATCAACAAAAGCTTAAATGCACATGCAAAGACAAAAAAAAAAGGGGGACACATACAACGTTTGGGATCAAAAAGATTTTTGGTGATCAACCGCAACGCCGCCAAACGTTCCTCAACAGTTAAGTCCCTCCAGTTGCACTCAAATGGCCCGAGACGAGGCCTCCTCCAGGACAAGGGAAACATGACGCTCATCTGTCGTGCGAACCCAGAAAGGCCGATCAGGCCCTGACTCTTTAATAAAAACAAACTTCTTTTGCCACTCTTTCAGATTGCTGATGGCATGAGTCAAAATCGATGGACGCTCAGGGCGTCTGTAGTAGGAGATGAAGCAGTTATCCCCCCAGTGAGGGTAGAAAAAGTACAAAAATAAGTGAGTCGTGGCGACAACGCCGTCCCTCTGGCATTTGGCAATAAAGCCAAGCAAGATGCACCATCCATTAGCGCTAACCTGAACAGGACAGATGTTCATGATGGCAAGAATGTCCAAGACAGCGGGGTGAAAGGGCATTTCTATATCGGATGAACCCGCTCTAACCCAATCAAACCCGACCCGACCCGAACAAAGGAAAAAAAAAAGAAAGAAAAATAGATTAAAGACCTGAATGAATGCCTCTCACTGTCTTCCCGAAAAAAAATTCCTCATCGTCTCAGATCTACAGATCTACAGTCCCACTCTCTCACTCTCACTCTCAAATCACAAGCTCACAAGTCGTGTACCGATGAAGATTGAAGTTTCACACCGAGTCGCCGACGCACCTCACACATGTAGAGCAGCAAGTCGCCGACTCTGACACCGATTCTAACGTCGATGTCGAAGCTCCATCTCGTCGATGACTCGATTCAGTGGCCAAGATAGTGATTCTTGCAACCGCCGCTGCAATTTGAAGTTGACGCCGGCCGAGTAATGGAAAGGTGAAAATTGGATCTGCACTTGCTTGAGTATGACGAAGATGCACAAGGCGTGAAGAAGTTCTTTAGTTTAATTGGGATTAAATCACTTCATTTTTTTATTTATATATAATATATATAAATATATAATAAAATATTTAAACTATAATATAAAAGGAGAGAAAGATCTTGAGTGTGGGATGAAGTAAATGATTTTTTTTTAAATATTCAACCCGCCCGAACCCGACCATAACCTGAACTAACCCGAACCCATCGGGTTGTATGGGTTGACGGTCGGGTTCGGGTTACAGAAATTCAACCCGCTACTTAGTATATCAACCCACTCACCCACTCGAACTCGCCCGAATCCCGACCGTTGCACACCCCTACCCTCAGGGAAAAAGGGATCGTTTGGAAAAATGACCCGGAGCGGTTGTGGTTGATCACCAAACTCAGACCAAAACTCAAACGACGAAGAAGATGAGGAAGATGAAGGAGAAAGTTTAGAAAACTTACATTCATCAAAGTCCATAATGCTGGTGGATTGAAGGAGGCCCTAGCAAGAAAATCTAGAAAATGTTGATGAACACTGCGAAGAACGCGAAGAACACAATGAGTAAAACTCAAGTAAAAAACCAGAAATCACAACTGAAAGGCAAAACCAGTGTCGGAATGCTCACCAGAAGTCGACGATTGTAGTGGCCGGAGCGGTGAGCACGGAGACGAAGTTGATTAGACAAACTTGAAGCTTGCAGCTCCGACGAGAACACGTAGAGAGGAGAGTTGCAGCAAAAATGGAGAGAGAGAGAAATGAATCGAAAATGGAGAGGAGAGAGGGAAATTGGCAGTTTTGAAAAAACTGCCATGGAATTCGAAAAGGCGCATTAAATGCGCCTCCCTCGGTCCACTTTCCGCCATCATGTTGGAACAATATCCAATCACGGCGTGACACGTGGCCAGAAAGCGCTGACAGGCAAGAAGGGAAGTGACACGTGACATCAGCAAGGAAACTGAAAAGACAGGGTTTGGTAGTGCCAGATCTGGGAACGCCTCATCAGACGAAGTCACAGTCACTCAAAATTCTCGGAATTGAACCCATGGCGCCTACGACACAAACGCCCCTGAGGCTGTAGCAAGCGTCAAGGACGCCCTCGAAGGGGACTCCACTGATGGGGACAAAACTTCACTTCTTTTGTTGGGACTAGTGATAATAGGCCCAATAATTAGGAGGTCCAGTTGGCAGAAGATGCCCTTGGCCCAGAACGCCACAGGTCCTCAAGATGGGTTGTAAGGGCGTCCATAACCGTGAAGGGCAGGGGCGCCCACGGAGCACAAGGTCGTGAGGAATAAGGAAATATTCCTTGAATCAATCAGGAACCAATCAAGGATCAGCCAAGATCCACTCTCAATCGAGATAAATCACTTAGTGATCCTTCCCACGGATTCTGCCTTGGCCATCAAGACGCCTCTCACAAATAAGGAAATTGAGTGGAAGCCAAGGATCACAATCAGATCAGCCAGGATCACAATCAAGTATCCATGCATTTATGGCAAGATCATGCCAGATTGCCCTCAGCCAGTATAAAAGGTTAGCCCTCCACACTGGCAAAAGGTACGCTCTCTACTCAGTCAATTGACATTATTGAGCACATAACCATTACTGACTTAAGCATCGGAAGTGAATCGCAGGGCCACCTTGTGCGTTCATTGTCTTGCAGGTAACCTTCAACCCAGAGTTGCCTCATCTAAACCAGAAAAATATGACCAAATTCAATAGTTTGGGACTAAGATGAAATATTTCGACAACATTTAGGACAAATTTAAATATTTTGAAACATAAAAGACCAAAATAAACATTAGTATATACATTTAGGACCAAAATAACCCTTTAACCTTGTGTATTCCATGTTACGGATACTTTTAATTCAAGTCTCATTCAAATATCAAATATTAGACAATATTGATGTATATTTTTGAAGATGTTATCATTTTGTTTTTTCTCAATAAAAATTTGACAAATTATGTTATCACTCACGAATATTGGATAGTGGCTTTGACGCTTTGTATGCTCAAAGGAACATGTAAATGTTATTTGAATTTCAAAAATTATGTAATATTTAAAATTAATTTAAAAAGACTTTTATTATTTTTATTATATTATAATAAACAGCTTCAATGGTTTCGTTTGCAAAAAATGAGAGAGCAAATGGTCAATAAGTCTTTCAAGCTAAGTAATTTCTAACATTAGGTCATGGAATGCATGCTTTTAAAAACACCCACCATAACCAGGTGCGCGACCCAGGTTGAGTTCGGATTAGTCGAAGAGTGGCATCGAATACCGAGCAGACAACTAAAAAAACACCAATATCGTAATCACCCAAAAAAAAAACACCAATATCATAACTGTTGAATACGAATCCAAATTAATACTTGTGAAGGTTGCAGTTTACACAACAATTAAACAAGTTCTGGACATGAAATTGCCACATTTTGCATTTAATAAGTGACGTTACAAACAAACAAATAAAGACTCGAACGCTATTTCAATCATAACCCTTTAGTAAAACAATTTAAATTTATAGGTCAAAGTGTAAATTTGATTTTATATCTTATGCTTAAATTTTAATTTGATCCCGTATTATTTTTTGTTACATTTTTTGTTCTACATATTTGTAAAAAGTTTTACTTAACCAAAAAATATGAGACCAAATGTGTAAAAAAAAATATGAAACTATTTCTATACTTAACCTAAAGGTATGAGATCAAATTTATACTTTGACTAAAATCAAATTATTCAGTTTGAGCACTAAAAATTTTCACAAATCAGATGATCATTTCAGACTTTTCTTTTTCAAAAAAAAATTATTAGATTTCCTTACATTTTTTTTGTCAGATTTTTTTCAAATTAAATACTAAAATTTGGAGTTTCTTTTTTGAGTTAATGCCATGATTTTTTTTTTTGGTTTGCAAGGGTCTTTAGTTTTTTTTGGTCAACAACATGGGTCTTTAATTACCATAGGTTTTCTAGCCCACTTCTTAGGCTATTCTATAACCATGGGCTTATTCTTATATTATGAGACACATGTTGCAGCCCATAACTATCGTTGAGTTATTTGTTCCAGTCTTGCACCAAAAAATAAGTTCCAGTCCACACTACATTCACATGGGCTCACTGAATACTGAAGTACTAAATACCCAAACGAAATTATAAATTCTGTCAAGAAAAAGGAAATTTAAACAATGAATTGCTTCTAAGTTCTAACTAAAAAAAAATGTATTGCTTCAATAATTTAACAACTCCAGAAATAATTTCAATAATAATTTATCTTCACATTATAAAAGGAAAATTTTATTTAAAATTTCATCTTTTACTCTTTTTTTTAGGAGAAATAAAACTGCATTAATCAAACATACATCATCAACGTGAGAGACTCTACCTAAAGCAGCCACATTATGAGCTCTGCACAATTAGCAACTCTACTACACCAAGCAAAAGAAATGCAACTAAAACTACTAGTAACAATTTTAATATCATTCACCACACTTTGGATGTAACTAAAACCTCCCAGATTACCATTCAAAATATCCACAATAATTTTAGAATCACTTTCAATCACACAGTTATCAACATTACACTTCTTTGCCAACAGTAAGCCGTCATTAATTGCCAATGCTTCAAGAATTAAAGGGTCTTTTTGGTGGCGAAAAAATTTGGAAGAAGCACTTACAAACAAGCCATTTGAATCTCTAGCAATGCAACCCGAGAAGCCACCATCATTCCTCAAAACAGCAGCATCACAGTTGATTTTAATGGTATTACATGGTGACTTTGACCATCTTGCAGCAGACCAACGTTTCAACTTCAAAGCTTCATGAGCTGACTGGACCTCCTTCCATAGATCATGACGTCTATCCCAAATTTGACATATTTGATGACTAGCTTGATTCCTCAAAGAATTCACGAGACTCCAAATCAAATAGCATGCAGCAGTAAAGTAAAACAATTGCTTATCAAACCACAAACTAATAGAATCAGAAAGCCAATTTATCAGAGACACTCCAATATTTTGGCATCTAAAATTGAGTGGAGCATTAAGCCACAAAGGTTTGACAACATCACATCTGAACATAACATGCTCTAGGCTCTCATCCACCTGCTTGCACATGAAGCATTTTTCAACAATGTTAAGGCCTCTAGCATTAAGTTGACAAATGGTAGGAAGGATGTTATTAGACATTCTCTAGAGGAAAAGCTTGAATTTATTAGGAATGTTCATATTCCATATTCTCTTCCAAAAAGATTCTCCCCCTTGCAAACTTTGAAGACCTTGGTTCCTTTCAATTTTATCATCAATCTAGCCTACAACATGATTTCACAAAAAAATGCCCATCTTTAGTTGGAAGCCAAAACCAGCCATCACATCCCGAGTTCTCACTGATGGGGATTCTCCTAATATACTCAGGATCATTTGGGACTATGGTAATCAACTTAGATCGTAAGATCGTGTAAGATCGAGATCCTGATAAGGTCCACTTTGCCAAATTGCACATAGGATCGCAAATGATTGAGATCATAATGAGATCGCGATTTTTTGGGTGATCGAAGGATCGTAAGATCCTGAAAATCTTGGTCAGATTTTGAATTTTTTTTTTTGTTTTTTCTTAACATTTTGACATTTTTTTTAGAGAGAACATACTATTTGGTCCCCGAATTTAAATAATATAAAAAATATAGTAATTAGCACAACACTATAAAGAAAATAAGATAAGATTTATTTAAATGGAACATGCGCTATAGCAACATAATTTCCATTGTGTCACGTAGCACATGATACATTTATTAAAAAATTAATTGCTCATTTTGAGACAAACTGTGATAGATCCATCGTTGGAGTTAGGGTGTTCGCGGGTTAGGTTGGTTTGGGTTTTGGGCAGGTTGATTTGGGCTGGAATTTCTAAGTGCGGGTTGGGTTTTGAAAAAATAATATTTCAGACCAAACCAACTCAAACCAAACTACAGTGAATTAGGTTGGGCGGGCTAGCTCATTCTAATTTACAAACAATTTTGTTTTCAAAAGAAATACTTGACTCTGCAATTTTATCTTTAATATTTCAATTTTTTTATCAAAAAAATATTTCAATTCTTTTCTATTAAATTTTGACGAAAAATATTTATTATTATGAGTCAATAATATATGATTGAAAAGTATGGAGTTTGATGAAGATGGCTATACAAAATAAAGTATAGAACTAAATTGATGTCAAATATATTAAAATTATATGCATTATATAAGAACTATTAAATAACCAATACAGAACTAAAACTTCATTTGCTTCAATCATATATTCATTATATAAGAACTATTAAATAACCAAGGAAGTTTGAGGAGGAAGAACGGACGCACAGTGAAAGTCGAAGAGAAGGTCTGTGAAAGTGAAAAGGGAAAGTGAAACCTAATTGAGTAATTATAGTATGTAGATAAAAAGTGAAACCTAATTAGATTAATTGAAAGAATGAAGGTGATTGGGTAATTTAGATTTCAGATGGGTTTAAGTGGTGGAGTGTGGATATTAGTAATTAGTATTATGTATTTATTATATATATATATATTAAAAAAAATCATAATAAATGGCGAGCTGGCGGGTTGGGTTGGGTTGAACGGGCTCAAAACTCTGAAACCCGCAGCCCAAACCAAACCACTACTGGCTGAAAATTTTCAACCAAAACCAACCCGCCAGCCCAAACCTGCAGGTTGGGTTGGTTTTGGCGGGTTAACGGGTTGACCCGAACCACTGAACACCCCTAATTGGAGCCTTACAGTATGTCACAATTACTCGGCCAAAAATTAGTTTCTCAATTTATAAGGTGGGCCAATTTATGAGTTGTCCTCTAGATGAGCACTAGATTGCAGTTAAGAGAAAATTGAGATATCTCAAGGGAACTATATCTCATGGCTTATGTCTCAATAAAACCTCTTCTTTTCAACTGACTTGTTATTACGATGCTGACTGGGCTTATAATGTGGATGACAAAATCTCAACTTCTGTATTTGCTTTGTTCTTTGGTGGAAGTCTTATATCATGGAGTTTTAAAAAGCAACCAACTGTTGCTCGCTCAAGTACAGAAGCAGAGTATAGAAGTATTACTTCTTTAGTTACAGAAATCACTTGGGCGACTCTTCTCTTCTTATAGAACTTTGCCTTCCTTTATCTTCAACTCCACTTGTATATTGTGATAACTCTAGTGCAGTTGCTCTTTCCCGCAATCCAGTCTTACATAACAGAACTAAACACATGGAGCTCGATGTATATTTTGTTTGTGACAAGGTTTTACAAGGATCTATTGTTGTTATTCATATTCCTTCACTTGATCAAACATCCAACATTCTTACTAAGCCATTAGCTGTCACTTAACTCTATTTAAAACCAATTACCTGAGTCTGTTATTGAAGTATAATGTGTCACGTGTATGGTTAAGTAGTTTTGCTGAACTAGTGTTTCTTCTACTCATTAGTGAGCTTTCCCTAAAACTCTATGTTGGAAAATTATAGAGCGAGCGCAGCGGAAAAACAAAAAAAACTTTAAAAAGCGTACTTTATAATTCCCTTCCAGGATCCACTAATTGCATTTATTCTAATAAAAGAAGAGGTATACCTAAAAATCAATCGGTAGCTTTGAATTGCGATTCAGAGAAGTCCACTGCAACGCGTGTCCTTCCTCTACCGGTGATCCACACGAACAGTTTGGCAGACACCTAGGTGCTAGCCTCCAATCTCTTCTTCCCAAGAGATTACGGGAACCCAATCTACGATTCTTGAATGTTCAAGAACAATTCTTGAACCCTCAAGAAAAGTGGCGCACAAAACCAAGAACGATTCTTGATCACACACAAGCCCTAAAATTTTAGGGTTTAGTCGAACTTTTCTCTCTATAGGGAAAAGTCGACTTTCTCTCTTTAAAATTAGGGTAAGTCGAAATTGCTTTCTCTCTTGTGTTAGGTGTATGTCGACTTGGGGTGTGTTTGTGTATATATAGAGTCTCATTCCCTAACTCATGAAAATATGGAATTAAATTAAAGAAAATAATGATTCCCAAAATCTTGATTATAATATTACACTAATATTATAATTCAAAACTAGAAGGCAATTTAAATTTAAATTTCAAGATCAAATCTTGAAAACTAAATCTTGAATGCCCAATTCCTATTGGTTGGAATGAGTCATGAGGATTTGAATTCTTAATTAAAATATTACATTAATATCTTAATTTGAAATTCAAAATACAATCTTGAAATCCAAAATGCAAGATCAAATCTTGTCCATTGGATACAAGCCATGCGCTCCCTATATATATCTAGGAATTTAATAATTAAAATAACAACCCTAACTCTTAGGAAGTTATAACCAACTTATTAATTTCCCTAACAATATTGAATTAAAATATTACCCTAATATCTTAATTCAAATTTGAATCCCCAACAATTTTGAATTAAAATATTACCCTAATATCTTAATTCAAATTTGAATCTTGAAATCAAAATCAAATCTTGAATTCAAATTGAAATCTTGATTTAAATTAACAAAACAATTTTATTAAATAAAATCAAGAAGAGGCGCCACCCTCTTCTTCTTGTTATCCAATATTAAAGAATTTAATAAATCAATAATCCCCTAACTTTTAGGAGGCTTATCCAATTTATTATTCCCTAATATTTTAAACAAGAATCCAATTGTAAATAGATTAATCAAATTAACTATTTAACAATTAATATATTTAAACTTGTATAACAAATTTAAATATCATAAACGTAGATTTAATTTAAGACAAGACTTCATGTCCCAGACATTCAACTATGTCTTAAATTGTGTCACTAAAGTGACCCACGAATTAAACCATAATTCGTGTCCCATTATGGTGTCTTGATCCTGCTCGTGTGTGACCCAGCAGGCCTCACGTGAAGTTGGAAGCAAGCCATCTTTATGACTCACAAGTCGAGAGCGGACTCTAGCAAGCCATCACGACTACCCAAAACACGTGAGTTATCGCTTTAACATTAACGACTTAACCTTAGTACCACTTTGTCATAATCCCTATTGTCACACGATATTTTGGTCATGGATAAGGCACGGAAAAGTCATCCTTAATCCAAACCATAACTTTCTTGATTCTTTGAGTTAGTCCCATTTCCCTGTGTGGCCACACATTCCTTGGACAGACTCATCGAGGGGCCCAGTTAAATATCTCTCAACTTAATGAGGGACAAAATTCCTTCTTGGTCAACTACATTCCTCAGCACGGTAAACAACCAAACCCGTACCTAGCCTGTATGGCTACCCTGTTACGGGCAACGTTGGACTAAGCCAAAGTTCGACATCTACAACGCCGAAATAGTCAAGACCTCAGGTCTAAGGGCATCGTGACAAGTGTACAGGAGAGGCTAGCTCATGACTAAACCCATGCAGCATTCTCCGGGTCGGTCCAGCAACTTGTAACCCCTTACATAATTGTACCATGACTCTCGTAAAGCATTTCATGCGTGTATCTCCATACACCGAAGTCATGCTGGTCTTAGTTCATTCACATTCCCATATGAATAATCGACCAGGGACAATTTAGAATAATTATTGCATAATTAATCAGGGATTGTTATCACAGTAAACATGTAATAATATGATAACGACTCAATTTATCATCTATAAATTAGTCAATCAATATGTTCATACATATAAAATGATTGGCCCTAGGGCAATTCATCCCTCTATATATACATTGTTCATGTCAATATACAAAATTCATTCTCTTCTCTATATGCTCATTTTTCTTTTTTTATTTCAATTCTTCATTAGACTGAACTTGTGTCGGCCGTGCAGCATTTTTGTAGCTTTATATTTTTTATTAATTTTTCTTTACTTTGTAACAAATTTTAAAAACATAATGCAACACGATTGACACAAATCTAAGGGCCTGTTTGGGAACTGTTGAGAACTTTTAGTTCAATCCAATCTCAATCTAATCTCAACCTATGAGATGAGATGAGATGATGTTGAAATTAGGATGAGATGAAATGATGTAGTGGTGTTTGGATGGTTTGAGAGAAAATGATGTATAATAGGGTATGAAATTATATAAAAGGGTATGTAATGATTGTGGTTGGTTGAAATATGATTATGGATTTTTTTAATTTGTATAGGGGTATAAATGGTATGAAATAATGATGTTGAGATGGAGATTGAGATGAGATGATAGGTGTTTGGGTGGGGTTTGACTGGGATGATATTGGGATGAGATGATCTTGAAAAGCGTGATTTCTCAATCCTATGGGATGATGGATTTTGGTCCATCCTATTGGATGAGATTATGGGCCAAAATGAAAATAACATTAAAATTATTTTGAGAATGCAATTTGGTCCATAAATTTGTATCCGACCAATTAATCAATCCCTAACATGTGTGAGTGATAATTCAAAGCTCGTAGAGAATCCCAACCATGAATAATGGGGCACATTTATGAATTTGAATATAAAGAAAATAATAAGTAATTTTGGGGACTAGAATGCAAATAACATGAAAAGTATTGTAAACATAAAATTTGGTCCATAACATTGTATCGGTCCAAAGAATCGGGGTCCCTAATATCTGTACTCGGGGCTCGAACAAAGCTTGTACCGTCAACAATCGGGTATATTTTTTATTTGCAAGGTGCAAAAAATAACAAACAATATCGTGGGACCAGAATGCAAGTAATATGGAAATGATTGTAAATGTACAATTT
>QANZ01037138.1:0-37187 GCA_003254925.1 Chamaecrista fasciculata | reverse complement strand
TATCTATAAAATGATTGGCCCTAGGGCACAATCTCCAACACTAGGAACATCCATTAATGTGTCTAATTCCCACTTGACATTACATAAAACTTATGTAAGACCTGTGCTGGGGTTTCTTTCAGAGGATTTGGCAAAATATCCTCGACTGCTATGTTTTCATATCTTAATATCACCATCTCTAGGCGATCTTGTCTGAGTGCTTATCACTGTCGGAACATCAGTGGGGAACACCTTCCCATTTGGTGTCTTCCTGTCCTACAGGCCGACCCTCAAGTGTACTTCAGACACTTGTTTTACAGTCTGCGTCTCTACGCGACTAACCCATTCCTTGTAGAATCAGTAATCGTACTCTGATTGGAACCATTCCAACTTTACGATTACTATGTTCAGTGAATACATTTTCAATACTGCGATCAATCTTGGTTGGCTTGAATAATGGGCTTTGTGCAACACTTTACACATTAATTCTACCATAAACCAAGAATTTGTCCTCAGTGCTTCTTAAGTACTCAAGGACCTTAATGACAGCTTCCCGGGGAACCTCAACAGGGTCACAGCTCGTCATTCATAGGGCAAGGGTCATATTGAGTCTGGTACAACATGATGGATCCTATTGCTAAAGCATAAGGGATGCCATTCATGTGTCCTTTGCTCATCATGTGTCTCAGGAAACATTGATTCTTGCTAAGGACCAAGACTTGATTCATCGGCATGAATCTCTTCTTGAAATCTCGCATACTGAACTTCTTCAGTATCTTATCCAAGAATTTTGACTCAACTCAAGAAGTCTCCAAGATCTATCACCATAGATTCTTGTTGCCTACTATAGGCCACTTCCTTTCCTTCATCGAGAGCGATTTACTCATCTAAGATTCACAATCTCTTAAGACAGTAATGTCACTTTCGACTAGCGAAATGTCAATGACATATCGCACCAAGAATTCAATTGTGCTCCCACTAACCTTATTGGAACCATAGGACCCATCAAGGTTTTTGAAAGAAGCCAAACCCTTTTGACATCTTTACCCAAAACAATGACAAAAGTTTCTCTATAGGTGGCGGGCTCACCACGCTCCTAGAGCAACACATCCCTGCTCTCAATAACCAAAGATCTCTATCTTTGAAACTGAGAACGTGTTCTATCAGAACTTTGTTGTCCTTATGTTCTAGAGGAGCTTCCACAACACCTTGCGGATCTTCTCTAATTTTCGTCTGCGCCACTCAAGTGTCTTATGGATCATGAACTCCTTCAAGATTCATCTTACTCCCACTGTTTCTTTTGGAAACAAAGAATCCCTTTCTAAAAGGTATTCACCTCTGACTTACAAACCCCTTTTGTAATCAGGTGGGTAGTTTGACTTGATACCCCTTTCGCGTTCTTGGGGTATCCCACAAGCACATACTTTGAGGGTTTTGAAGACAGTTTATAATCTGCCCTTGGCTTATTATAAACTTGACGTCCTCAAAATTTGAGACAAAACATTTATGGGACTCTTCCCATACCATATCACATATGGCGTCTCTTAGACGAAACGGTTAAGTGTGAAGTCAGCAGCTTCAAGAGCACACCCTTTAAAGGTTGGCAGAAGATCAATTTAGACTCATCATAGATCAATCCTTATCCCATAGGGTTTGATACCTTTTCTAAAAACGCCATACACTATGTGGTTTTAGGAAGAGTAAGTTGTGAGACAATCTCACAGCTTCTAGGATGACTAAACTATTTCTTGACTCAAATCCTTGTTCCCTCGATCAAATCGAGTAACTTGATTTTCTTGTCAAGTTCTACTTCTCTTTGAAATCTCTATTTAAAAAGATCTCTGACTTATGTTTCAAAAGGTAGCCGTAGATCTAGCCTTTTGAAGCGGTTAGTAAGAGCTTATTTACTTTTAGCTTAACTACTTGTGGGTCCTCATACATCAACTATGCATATTCCCCAAAAGTCAGACATTCTATCACTGTGGTTAGTAGAGGAATGTCACTTGTCATCTTTCCATTTTAAACAAGACTTTGCAAGCATCATACGATTCATAATCATGTGAGCTTTAGAAGTTCATCTATATGAAGCTTCTCAAGGCGTTTCTTATTTATATGGTCCGAACGACAATTGCCAAAAGTGTATAGGATTAGATTCGCTAATCTTAATCCCGTTCTTGTATCAATGTTATAAATATTGTTATTGTTTCTAATTTAAGACATAATGGTTTTGCAAATCACATAAACAAACATTACTTTATTAAAGTAGAAACCAATCTTTAATGTTTACACATAAAATCTTCCTTATCTCTATAAGGAGAAAATAATGTTCAAAACTTTAAAGAATGACAATAAACTAGCCCTAAGGGGCTATCCAAGCTCTCATGTTCCTTTAGTAACATTGGCAGTAACCTTTGCTCCATTGTCCACTTCTAGGTCCATATCGCTCACGTCCTCGTTTTCTACTGTCTCTGAAGACCCTGCACATCAAATGTGAGAACCACATATCGTATCCAATACTTAAGTGGTTAAGTAGAAAAGAAGATTAACAAAGATACCTGAAGTAGAGGCTTGAACGCACTTCTTCTTCTTTTGATCTTCCCAATAGTATTTGCACTTTCTCATCGCGTGTCCTGACATTTGACAGAAAGCACAAGATACTTCCTCTGAGGGCTTTGCCTTCTTGGCAGGTGATTGATTAGGGTCGTCCTCTGGCTTGGTCTCACCATCCAGCTCGATTCCCTTCATCTTTTCTTTGCCCTTCAATTTCCTTTCCCTCTTCTGAATCAGGGATGCCTCAACTGACTTGAGCATTCCATGCAACTCAGAAACTGTCTTCTCTGTTCCTCTCCTATAGTAGCTTCTGACGAACGAGTCATAGCTCTTAGGCAGTGAGCACAGGATTATACCTGCGGCAATCTCAGGTTGAACAGGGAATCCCAGCCTTTCAAGATGATCTATGTACCCTCTCATCTGTGTGACATGGTAACCAACAGATTCACCTTCAGCCATTTTGCAAGACATAAGAGCCTTAGTGGTCTCATATCTATCTTGTCTGATTTGATAGCGGAACATTTCCTTGAGACGCATAATCATCTCATATGACATCAATGTATCCAAGCCCTCATGAAGCTCTGGAATCATTGTGTCTATCATCAGACAAGAGACCTCCAGCGAGTCGTCGAAGTGCTTCTCATAAGCCCTCCACTCAGCTCCTGGAGCGCCCTTGGCAGGCTCTTTAGGGATAGGTTTGTCCAGAACATACAGTCTCCTCTCATGGGTGAGAACGATTCTCAGATTACGAAACCAATCGAGGAAGTTCGTTCTGGTCAGCTTATCCTTCTCAAGGATAGGTCGCAGTGAAAAAGTTGAACTACTAGTTGCCATTTGATTCTACAATTTTCAAAGATATGAATTTTGATTAGCAGAAAATATATGTCCACCATTTTATAAAACCCAGTAAAATTTATTATTAGTGGCTAAGACCCATATTTCACCAAAATTTACCGTCGCTGAGGGCGATCGTGCACCTTTTGGCTATTTAGGTAGGTAACTCTTTACCAATCACATCATATGTGACTCTTAGATCTTTATGGGACTGTATCATCATATGATACTTATTATGGCATGTTTATCCCATCTAATGCCTTGAGGTCCAAAACCTTTTTGATAACCCCATTAAGTCACACAATAAAACTTGTGAATGGCTAGACTCAAAACAACGAGGCGGAAGCTTTAACCCCCATATCATCAAGGCCATACCAAACACGTGCCGCTGAGGGCGATCACCGCATCTAGCATGCCAAGACTTCAACGAGGAGTTGCGTAGAATCTCCCATCCACCCGTGTGTCCTCGAGGTCAAGATAGATACGTGCCGCTGAGGGCGATCACCGCTCTATGATGAACAAGATTTCCACAGGGTGTTTTATTGATGACATTAAAACTTAAGATTTTCTAAAAGGGTTAAATAATCAAAAATGTTCCGCTTTAAAGTTTAATTTCAAAACTCCTTTTAAAATTAAATAAGTCATGCCACATGTTTATTTCCCCATGTATCGTATACATATAAACATGTGCATGGATCTTGCATCATATGCAAAATCCCACGCCCGTATCGTATACGTTGTTGTAGCGTTTAATATTGTAAATAACATGTTAAAATCGCGTCCTAAACATACATCTAGCGCTTTGTATCACATACAATGCTAAAATGTAAAACAAACATATATCGTGTTTAGATATGGCCCACCTATCCTAACAATTCTCCCAAGCCAATGAGAGAATTTTTCTAAAAAGAAAACGTAAAATTACAAGAGAGTAAACCCCAGTTACATTGAGGTATAAACTGAAAAGTAAAATTACATCGGATAGAGGGAGACGACACACAGGCCGTATACACCAAAAACCTAGAGCCATATCCAACACCACACAATTACATATATGAACAATTCATACAATTATGTCAAACACGATATATCAAACACACATATCAAAACCAATTTTGTATTGTGTTTAATTAGGATTGTGCAATTTTAACATGCCCTCTTCTTGAATTTAGGCCCATTATCAATAATTATAAAATTCAAGAATCATATTGAAGAATTTAATTATTGATCAGAAAACTTTATAAAATTCATAATTTTAATAAATTTTCAGCCACCCCTTTTATAATTATAATTAAAACAATTTTAACTATAATTATATGGAATTTCGACTCTTGCCTAAAATTTCAAGAAAAATTTTAAATCAATCATATTGATTTCTTTATGTATCACATACATAAAATTTGCACCTTTTGCATTAATTCCAAAAACTTTTGGTGGATCTTTTTCGTAAAACATCAACAAACATGCCAATTGAAAAGCGGTAAAACATACATTACACATCACATGTATAATCACCAAAACTAATACAGATCCAAGAATAGCGTGGCTCTGATACCACTGTTGGGAAATCGCCATGCACACAACGCAGCGGAAACGGATATAAAATTAAAATTTTAAACCAAAACAAAAGGTACATAGCGATTTCTTTCCCAATAGATCCGCTATATGGATCTATATCAGTATAAGGACAAGAATTTACCCAAATCGATCGGCTGTTCTTTGTGTTTACGAATATGAGGAGTCCACTCCGAGTGTGCTCCCTCCACCAGTGATCCACACGAACAGTTTGACAGATGCCTAGGTGCTAGCCTCTTCCACTTCTCCAAGTGAACCGGGAGCCTTATCTACGGTGTTCTTGGATTCAAGAACAATTCTCAAATTCCAAGATTAGATGGCGCCTATGATCAAGAATCTTATTCTTGATCTCACACAACCTTGACACACAAACCCTAAAACACTTTTAGGTTTATGCGCCACTTTCTCTCTCTAGAAACTAGGTTTGTGTTTTCTCTCTCTCTTCACCAAAAGCCAAAATCGAATTTTGCTCTTGTGAACTAGCTAAGGAAAGTCGAAATTTCAAGAGTATCATGAGGCATGGGAAAGTCGACTTTAGCTCACATATATATAGGGTTTTAGGTTTTGATAATTATAATTAGGGTTTCCCNATAATTATAAATAGCATAATCACATTATCCATTTAATAATTATTATCTATATATATATATTTAAATTTGTCCCACAAATCTAAATATCATATATCTGTAGATATTTATTCAAGACAATATTTCAACTATGTCTTAAACGGTGTCACCAATGTGACCCACGAATTAACCCTAATTCGTGTCTCGATGTGGCATCTTGATCCTGCTCGTGTGTGACCCAGCAGGCCCCACGTGAAGTTGGCAGTAAGTCATCCCTATAACTTACAAGTCGAGAGCGGACTCTAGCAAGCCATCACGACTACCCAAAACACGTGAGTTATCGTTTAACGCCGAAATGACTTAACCTCAGTACTACCTTGTCCAATTCCCTTTTTGTCCTACGATATTTCGGTTATGGATCAGGATGGGAAAGTCATCCAAAATCCATACCTAAATTTTCTCGATTCATTGAGTAAGTCCCAATATCCAGTGTGGCCACACATTCCTTGGACAAACTCATTGAGGGGCCCAATTAAAATATCTCCCATCTCTATGAGGGACAAAATTCCATCTTGGTCAACCATATTCCTCAGCACGGCAATCAACCAAACCCGTACTTAGCCCTTATGGCTACCCTGCTACGGGCAACGTTAGACTAAGCCAAAGTCTGACAACTACAACGCCGGAATGATGAAGACCTCAGGTCTTGAGGGCATCGTGATAGGTGTACAGGAGAAACTAGCTAATGACTAAAACCATGTAGGATTCTCCGTGTCAGTCCAGCAACTCGTAACCCCTTACGTAATTGCACCATGACTCTCGTACCAGCATCCAGTGCATGCATCCCTATGCACCGAGGTCATGCTGGTCTTGGTTCATTTCAAGTTCCCACTTGAATGAGCGACCAGGGACAGTTTAGATTAATTATCCTATAATTAATCACGGACTGTTATCACAGTAAACATGCTAATAATGTGATAACCATTAATTTATCTCTATAAATTAATTGATATGTTCACAACATATCTATAGGATGATTGGCCCTAGGGCACAATCTCCATCATTAGGCGCCTATCTTAGGTGGGTCCCATTGGAAGATTTGATCATCCATTTGATTCTCTGAGATAGCAATTTGAATTTGAATTAAAATATTATGGTAATATTTTAATTAGATATTCAAGTCATAAAATATAATATTATTGTAATATCATGATTTTATATTTATAAAATTACCATAATTTTGGTAATTATATAGCCTAAAAGTCGCCTAGCTCACATACACAAGTGTGAAACCCTAATTCATTTAGCATTCATCTTCCTCCTTGTTGAGAGAGAGAGAAACTCGCCTTCCTCCTTGTAGAGAGAGAAGTTCGACTTTTCTCCTAAAGAGTTAGAGAGAGAAAGTCGATTGGCATTTAGGGTTTTTGAGAGAAAGAAGAACAAAAGGAGTTTTGTTGCTGACTTCTCCATTGTTGCGCCACCTAGCTTGAATTCAAAGAAGGAGTTCTTGAGTTCAACAACTGTAGATTCGATCCCTTGTTTCTTTGGAGAAAGAAACAGAAGGCTAGCACCTTGTGTTCGGGAAACTGTTCGTGTGGATCACCGGTGGAGGAAGGACGTTGCAAACGGACTTCTCAGACTCGCCTAGTTTAATCATCCGATTGAAAGCTTGAGGTATAACACTTTTCGTATCTGGTTTTAAATTCAACTAGCGGATCTCAGGGTTGGAAATCTTTGGGCAGCGTAATTAAGTTTTGTTATACGTTTTTGCTTCCGCTGCTTGTTTTTGCCCCGGGATTTCCCAACACTTAAAGCTCACCTTTATGTGAAAGGATGAACCTTAACTGTATTTTATACAATGTTTATAGGATCTAAATATTTCTTTATATTGGAGAGGATGTCCAATGAACATTACTTTATACATGGGCAATATCGTTCAAAATACATAGCTGGAAAATCTTATGATTTGCATATCACGGAAAACCATGGAGGCTTCTGTATCATGATCAGAATGTATATTTGTATTTATTATATATAAATAAACAAATAAATTCATTCAATCAAGCTTAATCTTCATGAACTTTTTCCCGGCATCTTCCTTTTTTTTTTTTAAAAAACAAAGAAATAATGTATAATACAAAATCAGATCCAAATAATATCATGAACCTTCCAAAAAAACAGTAGGTACTTGTTTAGCTAGGGTTGTGTAAAATATCGAGTAAACTACTAAATTAGTCCCTAGATTATTGGCTCGCTGACAGATTGATCCCCAGATTATCGAAATTGACAAATAGGTCCCTAAATTTTACAAACGTTACTCAAATTGGTCCTTCCGTGAAATCTTTGTTAGTCAACTCGCGGACATGGCCGTTAACTGCTGACGTGGGACGTTAAGTGTTACGTCAGTAGTTGGAAAATTGAAAAAAAAATGCCAACTGTGCGTGCCACATCAGCATTAATAATATTAAAAAAAAATATTTCTTTCAAGATTCAAATAGGTCCCTGAGTTATATTTTTATCTCATTATTCTCAATTTCCCCTCTTTTTCATCATCTTCATTCATTTTAGTCCCAAATCCTCAAAATAAAATTGTAAAGTGTCCTAAAACTCTTCCAAACATTCCAGTTTAGTCGTTAAAACTATTAAAAACCTTAAAACCTAAACCCCAAACCTTAAACTCTAAACCCTTAAACCCTAAAATCCTAAACCCCAAACCCCAAAATCCTAAACCCTAAACCCTAAAATCATAAACCATAAAATCCTAAAATTGTAAAGTGTCCCAAAATGCTTCCAAACATTTCAATTTAGTCCTAAAACTCTAAAACCCTAAACCCTAGAACACCAAACCCTAAACTCTAAAACCCCAAACCCCAAAATCCCAAACCCTAAACCCTAAAATCCCAAACCATAAACTCAAAAACCCCAAACCCCAAATCCTAAAATCCCATACCCCAAACTCTAAAACCCTAAACCAAAAACCCCAAACCCTAAACCCTAAACCATGAAACCCTAAACCCTAAAATCCTAAAATTGTAAAGTGTCCCAAAATTCTTTCAAACATTTAAATTTAGTCCTTAAACTCTAAAACCCCAAACCCCAAAACCCCAAACCCTAAACTTTAAAACCCCAAACCCCAAAATCCCAAACCCTAAACCCTAAAACCCAAAACCCCAAACCTAGATCCTAAAATCCCATACCCCAAACTCTAAAACCTCAAACCCCAAACACAAACCCTAAACCATAAAACCCCAAACCATAATCAGAATTGTGACTGTACATCAAAGTTCACCAATTGTGACGTGCAGCAGTATTATTCAAATCAGTCCCCGAATTTATCAAAATAGTTCAATATGTTATACAAATTGGTTCTCTAATTAAATGAATAGATAATAAACCAAAGAGTTTAGGGTATGGGATTTTAGGGTTTGGGGTTTGGGGATTTAGAGTTTAAGGTTTGGGGTTTTAGGTTTTAGGGTTTGGGGTTCAAGGTTTGGGGTTTGGGATTTTAGGGTTTGGGGTTTGAGTTTGGGGTTTGGGGTTTAGGGTTTTAGTGTTTAGGGTATGGGATTTTAGGGTTTGGGGTTTGGGGTTGTACAGTTTAGGGTTTAAGGTTTTGGGATTTGGGGTTTGGAATTTTAGGGTTTCGGGTTTGGGGTTTTAGAATTTAGGGTTGAAGGTTTTAGGATTTGGGGTTTGGCATTTTAGGGTTTGGGGTTTTAGGGTTTGGGGTTTGGGGTTTTAGAGTTTGGGGTTCTAGGGTTTGGGGTTTTAGAGTTTAAGGACTAAATTGAAATGTTTGGAAGAATTTTGGGACACTTTACAATTTTAGGATTTTAGGGTTTTAAGGTTTATGATTTTAGGGTTTAGGGTTTAGGTTTTAGTGTTTAGGATTTAGGATTTTAGGGTTTGGGGTTTAGGATTTTAGGGTTTAGGGTTTGAGGTTTAGAGTTTTTAATACTTTTAAAGACTAAGGGTGTGTTTGGGAAATGGTTATAAAACCATTACAAATTCATTATCTCAATTTTCAATACATAACTTGAAATACAGTGCAACAAAGCTGTTTGTTTACCAATTACAAACTCATTCCAAAAATATTATTTCATTACAACATCATTTCATTACACTTTTCATCCCAATTACTAACATACCCTTATTCAAATACCTATAATTACGTATATTCTAATACAAATATAAAAAAGTTATTTGACAAAATAGTAATTTTCAATACCCTCATTTATTACACTTACAATTTTCTCTCTCTATTCATCATTTATTATTATTATTCTTTTATCTTTTTTTTAATCATACCTCCCCCCTCTCTCTCTCTCATATATATATATATATATATATATTATAATTATAATATATATATACACATTATATTTTAATATATATATATTACACGCATGCGTGTCTATATATATAATATAATAATAAAATAATATATAAATATTTTTTATTTTATAAATATATTATATTATATTATATTATAATTTATATTATTTAATTAAAAAATTTATTTTAAACCTTGGAATTATATCAACTTAACAAGTCAATATGTGAGTAATCCAAATATACAATTTTTGACCAACAAGTGTTTTGTGTAGTGGTTGGCGAGCTACCCCCTAAGTGAGAGGATCCAAGTTTGATCCCTTGAGACGACATTATTGGGAGGACTCAACCATTTTGTCTCTATAACCTAAATGAGATTAGTCTTCGCTTAGACCCTTACACGGATAGGCCGAATGGAAAATATAAATTTTGGTCCCTACTCTAGTATATATATGGGTAATATTTTTTGTAGTATAAAAATTTTAAAATAAAATTGAAAAAAAATAATCTTTCAAATTATTTTTTTTTCAAATAATTATCTTATTTTTTAATATATAGTATACTGTTGAAACAATTTATCAAATTATGAATAATAATTTGTTGTTAGTTGAAGATAAATTATTTGGTCCATGAATTTGTAAAGATTATTCTATTTTGGTCCTAAATTTATTTTTTTTGTCATTGAAATTAAGAGAGAGACCCAATCGTCAATGAATGCATTTTTTTACGAGCCGAGACACACATTTCACTTCATAAGGACCGATTCGTTGATATAAAATCATGGACCAAATAGAAGGTTTTTAAAATTTCCATGTTATTTACATTTTGATCATTTCATTTCATTACATAAAACTACTCCAACTTTCATTACAAATATTCACATTTAGCACAAATTCCAAGACAATTTCATTACCATTTCATTTCATAACCACTACAACCAAAAAGTCAAAATATCATTTTTCTTATTTCTATCTCATTCCATTATCAATTATCAATTTTATCCCTATACAATTTAGAAAAACCCATATAACTATTTCAACCAACCACAATCATTACATACCCTTTTTCATAATTTCACATCCTATTTTTTTCATTACATCTCAAACTAATTCAAACACCATTTTCATTACATAATTTTCTCATTATCATTTCATTACATAAAATCATCATTTCATTACATACTTATAATCCAAACACACCCTAAATTGGAATGTTTGGAAGAGTTTTGGGACACTTCACAATTTTATTTTGAGGATTTGGGACTAAAATGAATGAAGATGATGAAAAAGAGGGGAAATTGAGAATAATGAGATAAAAATATAACTCAGGGACCTATTTGAATTTTGAATGAAATATTTTTTTTTATTATTATTAATGCTGATGTGGCACGCACAGTTGGCGTTTTTTTTTTTTCAGTTTTCCAACTGCTGACGTGGCATTTAACGTGCCACGTCAGCAGTTAACGGCCACGTCCGCGAGTTGACTAACGGAGATTTCACGGAAGGACCAATTTGAGTAACGTTTGTAAAATTCGGGGACCTATTTGTCAATTTCGATAATCTGGAGACCAATCTGTCAGCGAGCCAATAATCCAGGGATCAATTTAGTAGTTTACTCGTAAAATATCACAAAACTAATAATAGTTTGTTTTTCAAACAAAAAAAATGAAGGGAAGGGAAGAACTAGTGAAGAAGATGAAGAATACAAAATTCACGGAGGCAATGGAAGGAAAGTACATGCCTGTGAGGTTTGACGGAGCCACTATCACTCTTAGATCTGGAGGAGAGAGAGAGATGAGAATGAGAGAGAGACGTTTGAGTTTCTTATGAGAGTGTGAAGTGAAAAGATAGAGATGGGAATGGGAGTGAAATGAGATATATGGGAAGGATGGCTTTTTTTTTTTTTTTGGTAAATCAAAGAGGCCCAAAGGCCAAAAAACGCAAAAAAAACAAACAAAAAACAAACAGACCCAACCTACGAACCCCTTGGCACAAAGGCCCCCACCCTATCGTCAAACAACAACATTACAATACAAGGAGGCGGAACATCCCAACAAATCGACTCTTCACGCATCCTCATCCCAAAACCAGCCAAGAAATCAGCCACCCTATTCCCTTCCCTCAAAGAATGCCAAACCCTAACATCCCAATCCTTCCTCAGCCATCTAAAAACTTCCTGCACCAACAGACGCTTCCCAAACTCAGAACTTGAACATCTATTAAGAATCTTAACAGCCCCCAGAGAATCCGATTCAACAATCACCTTCCTACACCCCCGATTCCAGGCGAGTTTCAAACCCTCCAAAATACCCCAAAATTCAGCCTCCAAAACACTGCACTTCCCAACCTTCTTCGCAAACCCAGCAACCCAGATCCCATCGGAATTCCTGATAACTCCGCCACACGCCGCCAAGCTCGAGTCTTGACACACAGCCGCATCCGAATTAACTTTCACAAACCCCTGCTCAGGAGGCCACCAACGAACCAGGTAATTCCTCTCAATCCCCCTCCTCTGATTAGAACAGGAACCATCTTCAGCCTTATTAATCATGATACTAACCCACCACTCAAAAACTTTCACAGGGTTCGAAGGAAAAACAAAATTAGGGTCAAAAACCCTTTTGTTTCTCCACTTCCACAGAAGCCAACACCCAACCCCAAAAACAATGCTCCAGTCATCAAACCAGTCAGTCTTCACCAACGCCAGATTCCGAGAAACCCAATCCCACAGATTCATCCTGAAGAACTCATCATGCACATGAACAGGTAAAATACTACACCAAAAGTCTTTAGCAATTTTACAATCTCTGAGAATA
Organism: Chamaecrista fasciculata; assembly: GCA_003254925.1. NCBI lineage: Eukaryota > Viridiplantae > Streptophyta > Magnoliopsida > Fabales > Fabaceae > Chamaecrista > Chamaecrista fasciculata. The sequence continues at coordinate 24,536 of QANZ01037138.1, read as the reverse complement.
TGCAAAATATCTTCAATTCTGGCTGGACACAAATCACACACCGGCGAACAGCCACACCAAGTAGCTCTCCTAGCATTAGTGTTTAATCTCTCATGCGCCACAAGCCAAAAGAACATTTTAACTCTTTCAATCCCACCCCAATTCCAGATTACCTTCCATTTAGCATCCCTCTCCCCCAACTTACTCCCCATAAACGCCCTGTAACAAGACTTCACAGAGAAAACACCATTAGAATCACCCACCCATCTCAAAGAATCCTCAATACCCTCCACAGGAGGATGCAACCCCTTAACCCAATCCACCACCTCGCCAGGTAACAAATCATTAAAAGCAGTCAAATCCCAATCACCATTCCTCCCCACCATATCAGCAACACAACACTCCACATCCTGAATAAGCTCAGGATCCCTAACAAAATCAATAAGCGGACCAAAATTACACACCCAGTTATCCCTCTAGAACTTGACACTCCTCCCATCACCAATGGCCCACCCACACAGCTTCACAACCTTATTCCAAACATGGACCAGATCACCCCAAAATTGAGAGCTATTGCTCCCTTTACCCATAACTTCCCCAAATCTCCTACCTTTATTATATTTGAATTTAAGAACCTCAGCCCAAAGCCCACAATCCCCTTCAACCAGCCTCCAAACCAACTTAGAAAGGCAGGCATCATTCATCTCCACTAAACTTCTCACACCAATCCCCCCATTCATCTTAGGTCTCACCAGAGTACCCCACCCAACCGGATGAGACTTCCTTTCATTCAAATCATGCCCCCAAATAAAAGCTCTCTCCAGTCTTTCAATCTCCCCAATAATCGAATTAGGAATTCTGGACACCATCATAGGATACACAGGTAAAGAGCTAATCACAGAATTTACAAGAGTCACTCTTCCAGCAAGGCTTAAACACTTCCTTTTCCAACCAGCCAGCCTCTTCTTAACCTTCTCAAGCACAAAATTATAGTCCTTCCTCTTAGAGCTCCCTTGAAGAAGAGGAACACCCAAATACAAACCCATATCCTCCCTCTCCCTAATATTAAGAATGCCAGAAATCTCTTCTCTAACTTCCTGAGGAGAATTAGGAGAAAAGTAAATCCCAGACTTGCCTTCATTCACTTTCTGCCCAGATATACCACAAAACAGCTCCAAACATTCCTTCATAATAGCAGCTTGATTAACCGAAGCCTCACCAAACAAAATAAGATCATCAGCAAACATTAAATGAGAAACCTCAGGACCACCTCTCCCAACCTTAACAGCCCTCCAAGCTCCCTGTCTCAAAGCATCCTGAATAATATGCGTCAGTTTATCCATGCCCAAAACAAACAGATAGGGAGACAGAGGATCTCCCTGTCTAATCCCTCTAGAAGGCTGGAAGTCTTCAGAAAAAGAACCATTCCACACAATCCTCGTAGAAACAGTAGAAACACATAAACTAACCATTTTCCTAAAATCCTCAGGAAAACCGCACTCCAACAACACATCCTCCAAGAATTTCCACTTCATTCTATCATAGGCCTTCTCAAGATCAATCTTAACAGCAAAAAAACTCTTCCTCCCCTTCAACCTTTTTAGAATATGAAAAACTTCCCTGGCAATAACAATATTATCCTGAATTTGCCTCCCCGGAACAAAACTGGACTGAAACGGAGAAACCAAATTAGAGAGCATAGGCTTCATCCTCCTCACCAGAATTTTAGAAACAGCCTTATAAACCACATTACAAAGAGAAATCGGTCTAAACTGACTCATTAACTCGGGCTTTTCAATCTTCGGAATCAAAACCAGCACCGTTTTATTGATCTCTTCAAGTTTTATTCTTCCCCCAAAAATGTCCACCACCAATCTACACACACTTGGACCCACAATCTCCCAATAAGTCTGAAAAAACATAGTAGAGAATCCATCCTCTCCAGGAGCTTTATCCGCACCTATAGAAAAAATAGCAGCCCTCACTTCATCATTAGAAATCTGACCCAGCAAAGAATTAAAACTGTCCACAGAGATAGGGTCAAAACCCTTAGGGATTTCCTCATAACACCCATAACTGCCAGGATCAGAGAACAGACCCTTAAAAAAATCAACAGCAATCTTCTTAATACTCTCACCATCCTCCACCCACATACCCCTCTCATCTTTAATCATCTCAATCTTACACCTCCTCCTTCTAGAAATGGTTTTTAAATGGTAATACTTCGTATTTCTATCCCCCCCTCTCACCCAATCGGTCCGAGCTTTTTGATGCCAATGAACCTCCTCATGAAATAAAACTTCATCAAGATCCTTCTGAAGATTTTTCTCCAAATTAGACAGAAACAGCTCCTCACTCCTACTATTCGGTCTCTTCCTCTGAATCCCTTCAAGTCTTCTAAGAATAGAGGCCTTCTTCTGCTTTATTTCCCCAAACACCTTCCAATTCCAGATTTTCAGATCTTCAGCCAACTCCCCCAAAGCTTCATGCGTATCCTTATACCCATTCCAATTGTTAGCAACAAAATCCCCAAACTCCTTGTGAAACATCCACATTCTCTCAAATCTAAAAGGTCTCGACCTCCTCACCCTACAAACACCATCCAGTAACACCAAAATAGGATTATGATCAGACACACTAAGTCTTGGCAACACTTTACAAACCCCCTCAGGAAACTCCATCCTCCAAGCATCATTACAAAACCCTCTATCAAGCCTTTCATAAATTCTATCATAACCTCCAACCACAGGCCCTTTCCAAGTAAAAGTAGGCCCAACAGAATCCACCTCCAACAGACAACAGTCATCAATTCTTTTATTAAACAGATCACATCTCCTCATATTAACTCCAGCACCTCCAATCTTCTCATCAACCCCTCTAATATCATTAAAGTCCCCAATCAACAACCATTTATCAGAAATATTATCACTAATCCTCTAGATTTTCTCCCAAAGGACTCTTTTAGCATCATCATTCGGACTAGCATAAACAAAAGTAGCAACACAGCTACCACCATCATGAAAATTTATTTCCACATGACAATACTGAGCAAAAACATCCAGAACCTCCACCTTAGTAACATCCTTATTCCAAGCAACCCAAATACCACCAGCAAACCCGCTACCATGAACAGCAAACACCTCATCAAAACCAATTCTTCCACAAATACTCTTAGCTCTATTAAAATCAACCCTAGTTTCCAGAAGAACACACACTTCAGGATGCCAATCCCTACACAAGAGCTTAGCACTCCTAACAAAGCCATCACTTCCAGCACCTCTACAGTTCCAAATTAATAATTTCCTATCCATCAAAAACCAACAAAAGAGAAATTAGTCAACCACCATACACTCCTCATCCCCCCTAACAGCAGATGAAGAACCCACACCAATCAAATTCACATCATTCTTCCCCACCATAAATTGACCCTTCGAAACATCAGGCGGTTTACTCTTAATAGAATCCAGTTTTTCCTCATTCAGCTCCTGCATTTTAGCTAAATAAGAACCCACTGGACCCATTCTCAACACATTCCCTCCACCACGATCTTCACTTCTCATGTTCAGCCCAACAGGACCCCCAAAAACTGGATCCTTTGACCCTGCCACAGCATTCATCCCACTGCTTTCATGCCTACCATCCCTTTTACTCACCATATTTTCTTTCCCCTTCATAGCACCAGAATTAAACACATTAGACTCCCCTTTATTAGCTACCACTCCCACAAACCTCAAATCAATCTTATTCTGTTTTGAAGACTCCCCCAGAACCCTTCTAACAAAATCACTCCCACTCTTCTTCTCATGTCCCCCTTGAGGACTCACAACCGATTGGTGAGCCACACCAACCACCTTCTGATTCAACATCCCCTTATCCACAGCCTGCTCTCCCACCACTTCATATAATGCAGTAAACCTAGAGCCACTAGGAACGACTCTACTCTGTCCAGCCTCCCCCTTCTTCACCTCATTCTTCTTCCGACTAGTTTTCTTAACAACAGTCCATGGACCAAATAACTCACTACCATCATCCTCAACACCCTTCCCATGCCCATTTTCCTCCGAAGAATCCAGAGCACACTCAATTTTATCAGGACATTTAGAATTCACATGTCCAAATCTACCACATGTAAAACACAATGTATGCAGCCCCTCATACTCCACTTTATACTCCCTCCCTTTAAGAATGAATAAAGGCAGCAGAGGCTTAGAAACATCAACCTCCACACACAGTCTAGCAAACTTGCATCTACTCAAATTAGAAGTAGTCATATCCACTCTAATTGCCTTGCCAACTCTGTTACCCAAAGCCATTAAAACAAACTCATCATAATATTGAATAGGAAGTTCAGGAAACCGCACCCAAACCATTACCTTCTCCACAGAATCAGTCCAAGGATTAAAATCCTCACACCAAGACCTAACCATCAAATAATGATCATATATCATCCATGGCCCTCCCTCCAAAGCATATTCAAAATCAATTCTCGAATCAAAAACCACAACAAAATACTCATTCGGAATATCAGTAACAGTTAACTCCCCATTCCTTCCCCACATAACCTTCAATCTATTCTCCAAAGCCTTCAAGCTAATCATTCTACCAAGCAATTTAACAACCAACGCATACCTAAACGGCACACAGATTCTACTCTCCACTTTCTTTGAGAAAACAAACTCAGGAACTGAATGCTTACCCCTATTATGCTCAATGATTTTGTATCCTTTAACAGAAAACTCATCAGAATCGCCATCCTCAGATCTGCGCACCTCATCAATATTCTCCTCATCAGAGCTCATATCATCATCCTCTGCATCAACATCATCCATCTCCTGCATCTCATCCTCACCAGTAAGAGCCTCACGATATGACAATGATCTCGGACTTTCCAATTGCTCCAGATCCGCATAACTCCTCAGACTCGTACAATCACCAGAGAAAGGATCATCAGTGCCTTTCACTTTTTTCGTACTCCTGCTCAGCAAATCATCTTCCTCACTAGAACGCATTCCATCATCGCCATGAACCCTAGCGAAAGCACCCTCAGAGCTCACTGCATTTCCCGCCATTTTTGCAAGCTTGGCTGCTTGTTACCGTTTTGAGGTCTTAACTTTTCATCGGAAGGATGGCTTTAATTAACAGTAAACTATCACTCTTTCTTTTTCTTCTTTTTCTACACCTACCCATTTCTCTCTCCCACATAATAAATCACCTTTATAAGCATAGTCAAAATTATGAATCTTCCCCCCAAACTTTCCAATTAATATTTTCTTTTTTTCTTCCTTTTTCACTCATACTCCACAAGAACTCTAGAGAAATGAACTCTAAAAGATCCATTTCCGAATAATTGGCATGTGAAAGTGGCAGACTGGCAGTTTCCTTGTTAAGGAAACCAAGTTTTAATTTGCACATAATCGAAAGCAAGCTATGTTTGGCAAAATATTAACACTAGTAATTAATCTATAGTCTCGGTCCTCTCCTAATATTTCTTTCTTTCTTTCTATTTTTTCTTCAATTTGCATACAAATCACCTAGTCCAATTGCTTGAGTGAGTAGGATTAATTAGCCTAATAGGATAAGGAAATGACAGCCTTTCATTTGGATCAAATTCTAAGTGAACTAAAGAAAAGAAAAGAAAAGAAAATTAAAGCTTTATTCTTTTCACGTGTATAGTCAAAAACTCGAAATTCATCCTTTTAAATTCAAATTTTATGATTCAACCTAAAAAAAATACGAAATTCTCTACCTTCAAGTATATACTAAATTGTCTTGCAAAAAAAAGTACATACTAAGTTGTGATTTTTGGAGGCTGAATCGTAAAATTTGAGTTTTAAGATGGTGGATATTTCATATTTTTGACCATGCACATGACCTGCACATTCTTTTTTCTATTAAGAGATAATGGAAAACAAAAGTTTTGGGTACCAAAGTGCTAACGACAAATAAATCATGGTGCCAAAATGTCACTTTTAAAAAAATAAAGTAGTAAAGTGAAACCGACTCATACCTTAGAGTACCAAAACGCAATTTACCCTTTTTCTATTAGTATTATATTAGTATTCATGTTGGAATGTATGTATGTGTGTCACGGATGCGCAAAATATGAGGGACCAAAGAGTCCTTCTTGGATGATGGTTTCCATGCAAAAATAAGGGTAATGGCAAGTCTGCCAAAATCCTAAGTGACGTGGAGAATTAGCAGATTAATGGAAATTCGAAAACAACTTCAATTCAATTGCCTCAGGTCATCNGTGGTAGTTATGGGAAGGGCATTTTTGTCATTTTTTTTATATCTATTTTACTTTCCTTCCCATACCTTTTTATACCAAACACTTTCAATCTTTACCTACTTTACATTCCCTCAACTACTTTTCCTTTCCTTCACAATTTTTCCCTTGTAAAACCCTTTCCTTTACATACCCAAAAGGGTACCAAACGGAGCCTGAATTAGTCTAAAACTGAGTTATCCAATTACTAGTTTAACTATCTAATTATCCCATAACTTATTACATATAATTTAAGATAACAATACCGATACCTCTACTTTCTCCATTATAATTTCTATCCTCTTTCAGTGAAACAATAGATGAATAGAAGATATTATTATAAGGGTAAATTACAAAAAGAGTATATGTGATTTAGCTTGTTTGCACTTAGGTGCAATGTAGTTCAAAAAGTTGTATTTTCTATCCTCTTTCAGGACTAAATTATAAATTTACTCTATTAAAGAGTGATGTAATTACATTAATTACACTCACTCTTTCTTTTTCTTCTTTTTCTCCACCTACCCGTTTCTCTCTCCCACTTAATAAATCACCTTTATAAGCATAGTCAAAATTATGAATCTTCCCCCCCCAAACTTTCCAATTAATAATAAAACACTCCCTAAAACTTATGTTCTTTCACAATATCCTCTCTTAACATATTTAACCCTTTTATATTATTATCACACACACTCTCTCATTCATAATAGCCACAAAGTTACAAACGCACCTTCCATCCTCAATTCGTGTTTAATTTCTGCTTCAGCCATGCACAAAGTTACAAACTTGTAAATACAATGAGATTCAAGATATATAAAATAAATAAAGAAAAATGAATTCGTTGGTCCTTATACTTTATTTAAAATTTTAATCTAGTCCCTACAATTTTATTTTGGCCAAAATATCATTTTCGTCCTCAAATTTACATCAATTTTCAATTTTGTCCTTAATATATATTTGTTTAATGTCAATATTATCTTCAAAGTTTCAGATAAAAAAAACATGGTTAAAGTATATAGTTAATTTGTGTGTTTGTAGCATCACATTCAGAAATCAAAACAAATATTATTTCTTATTTCTTCTTAAACTATCAAAATGTTGAATTTTTTTTTTCGGTGGAAAAAAATGCTGCTGAGATTAAAACTGTTCTTAAATACTCTTTTTGAGTGGGGACAAGTGAGAGTCCTTTTTCTATAACACACACATGATAGATGATAGGTGCATGGTTCATACACTTAAAGATTAGAACTGTTGTGAGAGTTGAGCTACAAATATTTTGAATGCCATCCATATCATGTCATTAATTCATGAAGTGCTGATCGATAAGGATCCAAAGCATTTTTTGCAGTATTATAATATGAATAATTGGCCAACGTATGAATAATTGGCATGTGAAAGTGACAGACTGGCAGTTTCATTGTGAAAGAAACCAAGTTTTGCACATAATCGAAAGCAAGCTAAGTTTGGCAAAATATTAACATTAGTAATTAATCTCTCCTAATATTTCTTATTTCTATTTTTTCCAGGTGCCCCACCATTCATTCAATTTGCAACAAATCACCTAGTCCAATTGCTTGAGTGAGTAGGATTAATTAGCCTATTAGGATAAGGAAATGACGGCCTTTCATTTGGATCAAATTCTAATTAAGTGAACTAAAGAAAAGAAAAGAAAAGAAAATTAAAGGGGGTTAGCTTTATTCTTTATATATAGATTCTGCATTTTAAGGTATGATATTATAAATAATAAGAAATTTAGATGTGTATGTTTGGTTATGATGATATTAGAGATGTCAAATCAAATATAATGGGCGTTTGAATCATTCATGCGTTTGAATATGAGTTCAGCAAACCCCCAACCCCCCTTTTTACACTCCAATACTTGATTCACAAACGAGTATAATGGGCAATAAAACAAGCTAAAAATAACCCTTAAATTTCAATGTAGTGAACTTGTATTCAAATATATATTAATTGGTTCTCTCTATATTCATTGTTCTCAGATAAAACACATGAAACATAAGAGTACTGTTAATGTGAAATCCTACGATGTGTGGTTGTTGAAGCATGTGTTAATGTGAAATCCTATCACTACCTAACCATTAACCATGAAGACCCACCAAATGACTTATTCCTAACTCACACTCACACACACCCCATAATGGTTCGTAGTACCCATCATTTTAATTAGCTTTCTGTCAATTAAAGTTTGCCTCCTAGGAAACATTAATTTCTTATTAATAATTTTCAATACATGATGCAATAATTAATGCCACCTTATCCCGCTTAGCTGCATAATTTAATGTTTTCCTTTTTGTGTATCTGTTTTATGCCCCCACCTGAATTTGGATCTAAACTCAAAACACCTTTCGATAATTTCATATTAACTCTCTCTCCATACCCCATTTTGCAAACTCTTAATTCTTCATTAAGATCAGCCATCGGATGCTCTCGATCTCTTCTTTTTTTTTTCATTAAATGTTAATCGAAATGCAGACAGTTTTAGATTAAAGTATTCATGACCATGATACTATGTGGAAAAGAAAAAGAAATCTAACCACTCCATCTTATGAATATTCTAAGCAAACAAGTTGTGATATTGTACAGAGATACATTATCATTCCTAGATGATATATAAGAATAAACCGAGTGTTACAACTTTTGCAAAAATCATCCACACCCACACTACATAAAAGGGTGGACTTTGATACTGATTTTTGGAATGAACATAAGAATTATCCATCTACTCCAAGATAAAAGTAGGTATGGGTATCCCTATTGTTTAGTATAGTCATGAGATTGCTGCAAAACTAATTTTAAAACTAGTTTTCTCAAAGACTCAAGTTATGGAGTCGATCAGTCACTAGTTCTATAATTAAGTTTGGAGATAACCAAAATACTTATATTTAATTAATAGAGATTTATAAGTATGAACACTTTATTTGAGGGCGTGTTATTGTGTCGGACATGTGTCTATATTCGATACTTGTACGACATTCATATGACACATGTTTATAAGTTTCATAATATAACTTTTTGTGACTTTAACATAACAAAAAATAGAAAATAATTATACATATATAACAAATATTATGAGTTGATATTGTAATTTAAAAAAGTATTCATCAAAATTTATGATTTTTTAATTATTTATATATATAAATAATATATATTATGTAGTGTCATATAATTTTAAGAATTTGGTGTGTCGATGTGTTTGTATCTGTATTGTGTCAGTGCTCATGCTTCATAATTAGAAACTTGTACATTTTATCTTGTGGATCTAAGCATGGATTTGAGTTCGTTCAGACATTGTGAAACTCTTCTCGTACCCTACTCATATCAACAAATATATTTATTTGGTCAAACTCTACTCCCTTCATCCTATTTTTCAATTTTAGTTAGGATTTAAGTTTATTTTTTCTACTAATTTTACGTTACATGTCATCAGTCGCGTAGAATCTGTCGTTGACATTTGGTTAAAGTAAGAGCAAATGAAAAGATTAATCAAAATGTGAAATATTAGAGACAAAATTGACAGAAAAAAAATGGCGACAAATTCATCAGTCACGTAGAATCTGTCGTTGATATTTGGTTAAAGTGAGAGCGAATGATAAAATTGATCAAAATATGGAATATTGTGGACGAAATTGACAGGAAAAAAAAAGAATGGGGACAAAAATGACAAATGATGTACAATTTAGGGACAAAAATGGTGCTTTTGCCTGGTTTTTTTAATTTTTTTTAAAAAACTACAAATCATATTTATAATTTTGATAGTTAATTATTATCTCGCATGTTTTTTTTTTTGGTACAGATGTGACGTAAGAACTGTTCCCAAATTTTGATGGTATATATTATACACAAATTGAACGATACGATCGATTCTAAAATTCGCCTTTATAAAATGTTGATTAAAAATATTTTTATTTGGTAGAACAAATTATGATGTTGATCGCTGAGGCTTAGAACACAGGAAAGAGGAAAAGAAGAAAAAAGCACATTTTATTTTATTCAAACATTAATTATCTTTTCCATTGCATATACAACAGATCATCTTTTAAACAAACCAGTGGATAGATGTGGTATATCCATATTCAAGAGTGTGATAATATGTTTAGTAGTTGGGATTTTCCATTTTGAAGAAATTAACACCCAACTAGCTCAATTAATTTAAGGGTAAATTGCAATTTGGTATCCTGTGGTTAGGGGCGGTTCCCCTTTGGTACCCTGAAAGAAAAATTTTTGCATTGTGGTACCCCGTGGTTTGCTCCGTTAGCGATTTGGTCCCCTGAGGTTTTTTTCTGTTAGGATTTAACGGCAAATGTACGTTAAAATGTCAAAAATCTCCCAAAAAGTCTTCTCTTATGCGTTTAAGTCCTTTCCTTTTACTAAAAGGGATCAAAACATAAAGAATTAATTATAAAAGGGTCTTTAGAATTCTAATATTATAGATTTTTCTCCTTTTCATAAGATTTCTTTTGAATAGGTCCTGATTTAATTACACTTCAATCCCAAAAGTTTATGATCATTATCAAAATAGTCCTTAGAACCTCAAAAGACAAATGAGCATCTATGATTTATCAAAAAATCCCTATATTCAACTATGATTTCAACTTCTCATAGTTTTTAGAATTCTAATATTATAGATTTTTCTCCTTTTCATAAGATTTCTTTTGAATAGGTCTTGATTTAATTACACTTTAATCCCAAAAATTTATGATCTTTATCAAAATAGTCCTTAGAACCTCAAAAGACAGCTGAGCATCTATGATTTATAAAAAAAAATCCCCATATTCAACTATAAGAAGTTAAAATTTTCATTCAAGTACACTACAAACAAATTAAAACCCTCAAATTTTCCCAATTAATTTAATGATAATAATGTATGTCATCATGAATCATGACTTGTGCAGATTCAATATGTATAATTTAATTATTAGTGTACGAAATCTCCAAATCATCCACCAAAAGGATCACACATTCCTTTTTTTTTTTGATACAACAGAACAAAAAACGATAGGAAACAGAAATAAAAGAACCTAAACTCTAAGATGCAGATCCAACCTGAAGGTACGGCTCAAGGACAGCTGACAGGTCAGTATCATGTGCAAGTTTGAGACTAAGACGATTAACACATGATACTGACGGCTGACAGCGAGTCCGACCCCAAAAAACAGAATTACGAAAGGACCATAAAGCGTTAATAGTACAAATCACCGAGATCCAAGCATCCTGCACAGCAGCTTCGTTTCTCCTCCAAGCATTGCACCAGAAAAGAATCCAAGCGCGTACGGATACAAACCTGGTAGAATCAACAAGGAAACCAAACTTGGAGGAAAACCATACCGCCCTAGCAAACGGGCAATGCAGGAGGGCGTGATCCACCGATTCATCATCAAGACCACAAAACGGGCAGGCACCACTAATGGCCAGATGATGGGAACGCAAAACGGAGAGAGCAGGAATGGCGTTATGAAGGACACGCCAGACCAGAAGGAGTAGCCTAGGTTGCACCTTCACCCGCCAAAAATCCTTCCAAGGGAAAACAGAAATAAATAACTGGTTACCATGTTCTGACAGCGTAGTCTTCTGGAGGAGACGGAAACACTCAGCAGCCGAATAGGTGTCAGAGGCAACAGCAGACTAGACAGGGGAATCTGGTCTATCAGGGCAAGGTGGGAGGGCAAAGCGGATCCTTTGAATGTCATGTTCGGAATAAATATCATTTATACGGGACCAATGCCAAGACCCAGATTCAGGATCAATGAGGTCAGCAACTTTGAACCATCCCGGGGCACCGTCCCATGGCGCCGCCCAAGCAGGACTAGTAATGTCAACGCGGAGACCATTTCCGATTTTCCAATGGAAATGATCCCGAATGATATTGGAGGGCCGAACAATCCCCTGCCAAACAGGCGAGTCCTGAGAGGTAGACCGGAACCGGAGATCCGCACCAGGAAGCAGGTATTTAGATTGAATCCAACGGGATGCCAGGGCAGCGGGACGAGTGAGAAACCTCCAAGAGTGCTTTGCAAGGAGCGCTCGATTAACAAGTGCTGTACGTCGACAACCAAGACCTCCAAGCTGCTTAGGCTTGAAAAGCCAGCCAGCCTGCGCTAAATGCATGCGCGGTACCCCATTATTAAAACCCCAGAAGAAATTGGTCATTTGGCTATCAATCTTCGTTGTAACGTGCTTCGGAGCCTGGAATGAAGATAGAGGGTAGACAGGATCAGCAGCCAAAACCGATTTGATAAGAACGAGCCGACTGGCTTGAGAAAGCAGACGAGATTTCCAACCGACAAGACGCTTATCAATCTTAGCCACTAGAGCCAAGAAATTGCGTCGCTGTTCCTTATGGTCATCAACAAAAACCCCCAAATATTTCCCGAGCTTAAGCGAGGGTCGGCATCCCAGAATATTAATGTATTCCTCCTTAAGGACACTGGGGGTATTTGGGCTGAACACCACAGAAGATTTGGAATGATTTAGGGCCAGACCCGAAACTTTAAAGAAATCATCCAAGGAAACTTTAATGGTCTCGGCAGCAGCTTGAGAAGCTTTGAAGAACACAACAATATCATCAACATACATGAGATGTGTCACCTTATGCCCCCTACGAGCAAATTGAATACCTTCCAACTCCCCATTATATTCAGCAAGGTGCAATGCCGCAGACAGGGCATTCATAGCAATGATAAAAATATAAGGTGAGAGAGGATCACCTTGCCTAAGACCTCGGGAAGGACGGAAGGAGTCAACACAATGCCCATTAAGCATCAAAGAGTACGTCACCGAGGAGATGCATTCCATAATAATATCGATGAGCACCGGTGGGCACCCTATCTTTACCAGAACCTGCCGAATAAAGGGCCAAGCCAACCTATCATAAGCCTTAGCGAGATCCAACTTGGCAGCACCCCAATAGGACTTGGTAGATCGTGTCTTATGGATGTAGGTCATCAATTCAGAAGCTAAGAAGATGTTGTCAGAAATAAGTCGTCCTTTGATGAAAGCATTCTGATTTGGTGAGATAAGATCATCCATCACTGGCTGAAGACGATTAACAATGATCTTAGAGACAATCTTGTACACAGTATTGCATAAACTGATAGGGCGGAAATCAGGCATAGCCGAAGCGTCTTCACGCTTTGGAATGAGAACAATCTGGGTGAAGTTGGTGGGGCCAAGCTCGCAGTTCCTAGAAAATACAGCACTAACCAACTCAAAAATACTGTCTTTGCAAGTATCCCAAAAGTGGTGAAAAAAACCCGGAGGGAAACCATCTGGACCAGGGGCCTTAAAGGCTTTCAACTGAAAGACAGCCGTCTGAACTTCATCCCTGGATGGGGGGATCAGACAGGTATCCTGAAAGGTAGGAGGTAAGGAAGGAAGGTGTAGTTCGTTAAGCCAACAAGAAATATCCTCCGGGGAAGCATCAAAATCATCGACATTGTAAATATTCTTGAAATAACTTAATGCATGCCGTTCGACGGCCTCATAATCATCAAGCCAATGGCCGGTGTCATCCTTCATCCTGAGAATAGAATTTTGAAGGCGACGTTTGCGCACTACTTGATGGAAATAGGCCGTATTCTGTTCCCCATTGCGCAACCACATTTGACGGGCTTTTTGGGCCCAGAAAATTTCCTGACGGTCATACCATTTGTTCAACTCGTGACGAAGCTGACTTTGTGTAGAAACCAAAGAAAGCCAATTACTGCTAAACGCTCCGTGGCGTGAGATATCATCTTGAATATGTGATAATTGTTTTTCCAAATGCTTGACATGGTAATCAACCTGCCCAAACGTCTCCTTATTCCATTTTTTAAGCATCGATTCAATATTGTTAAGTTTAAAGCAGATAGCAAGAGACGGCGACAAAAACAACCTTCCACCATTCCATGCATTAATCACAACATCATTACATGCATTATCATGGAGCCACATGGCTTCAAAACGAAAAGGTCTGCGACGGATAGGGATAGAGGGGAAGACAAAGATAACAAGTGGGGCATGATCAGAAGCCGCTATAGGAAACGTGCAAACATGAGAATGAGGAAAAAAATTACACCAAGACAAGGAGCAGAAGACACGGTCAATCTTCTCCCAAACAACATCCTCATTGCAACGGCCGTTGGTCCAAGTGAAGCGTTGACCACGGATCGGAACTTCCAGTAGCGCACAGTCTTGAATGAGTTGGATGAGAACGTCAGCACCCGGAAGGGAAAGAGAACTGCTCAACTTGTCCTCTGGCCAGCAAACTTGGTTGAAATCACCGGCAAGAAGCCATGGCAACTGCATAGAGTCGGCGGTAGCGCGAATAAAGTCCCAAAGCACATGACGGAGATGCACCACCGGATGGCCATAGACGAAGGTGATAGCAAAAGAACCAACGGATGGATCAGTGACAGCGGCATGAATCCAGAAGGGGCAAGCATCCAGAATATGAACAGTCAAAGGCTTGCACCAGGCCAAAAGAAGCCCACCCTTATGACCTTCAGGGTCAATGACAAAAGATGAAGAGAAACCTAAGCTATTAACCAACAGAGAAGCATAATTTTCAGGGCAAAGAGTTTCACTTAGGAACATGGGAAGGGGTTTATGAGATGCAACCAGTTTCCGAAGCCTTCTCTTGGTCGGGGTTGCCCGAATTCCACGACAGTTCCAACATAGGAACGTCATGGCTGCCGGAGTGGCTGATATAGGTCAGCCACTCGGAACCTATGCAAAACAGACAAAGGAGAAGACCCAAACCTAGCGGAGACCGACAAGCCATCATAACGAACCATCCCATGGGCCTCAGCGTGTTCGTGTTTAGAGAAGAGGGAGCAGCAAGAAGTCGTCATCGCCGGAGGATTTGGAGAACCCGTAAGTCCCCAATCAAAGCTAGCCTTAGTCGAAGCGGGAACCAAGGTATGAGCACTGGTGGCGAGTTTTTTGGCAGAGCATGCCGAGATAAATTCCAGAACTCGTTTTCGTTTGAGGATCTTATGCACGTTTGGCGAGATCCACACGGTGGAGACAGGGAAACCGTCAAAG
Organism: Chamaecrista fasciculata; assembly: GCA_003254925.1. Taxonomy (NCBI): domain Eukaryota; kingdom Viridiplantae; phylum Streptophyta; class Magnoliopsida; order Fabales; family Fabaceae; genus Chamaecrista; species Chamaecrista fasciculata. The sequence goes on along the minus strand of QANZ01037138.1, from coordinate 9,253 downwards.
ATGCGTGAAACAAGAAGGCGATGCTGAACGACCGACTTCCATACCGAGAAGGCAAAGAACCAGTTGAGAGGCGAGATTAAAAAGGGTCCACAGTCCGCCGGGATGAAGCAGAAAACTCCATCACTCCAGAAGAAAAAGGATGTGCAAGAAGGTTTCACCGAGCAGAAGTCCCAGGCAACTTTCACATCAGCGGTAAACAAAATAAGAAGCCCAAAAGCACTGCTGGGGTGGATACCAGAAGCAGCCCAAGAGTAGAGAAAAGAGCAAGACTTGGAGGAGAACCGAACTTCTGACCAACCGATACTTTGTTCGGCGTAAAAAAGTTTGACCAGAGGCGAGAAGGTCGCCCACTTCGACAGTCGAGGAATCGAGATCACAGGAAGAAGCTCAATTGGTGGGGCCGCTTCCATCCGTTCGAATAAAGCAAAGGCAGATGCAAAGTCAGCAAAAGCACATGGAAAGGCGACAGTTACAGCAAGATGTAGGAACTGCATAAGGATCGAGTAAAAAACTTCATGCCAAAAAGGGAAGAAATTCTCCAAGTAGTTAGCAGACAGTGGTGATGTAAGTGTTCCCAAAAGCACGTCAAAGGGGATACCATGCAACATACCCCAAAAGTCTGCAGATGTCAGTAGCAGATGGTCCAAATCCCAGTCCCTCTGTGGAACACAGAGAGGCAGCGTAGGGGTAACATAGTCATAATCCATGACATCAGATAGATGGCCACCCAGAGTATTCGAAGTAAAGAGTGTGAACACAGCATGAGAACGGCAAGAAGACGTAATAGGGTGTAAAAAAGCGAAGCCAACCCTATCAAAGGATGAGGAGTAATTGTTGGAAGATTCTCCAACCTGCATCGTAGGGGTAGCAGAGGAATCCTGAAGGGTGGAACCCCCACCAGCATCACCTTCATTGTCTCCCAAAGGGGAATAATGTGGGCCATCATGGTCCATGTTATCATCCCGATCATTCCCATCGAAGTCATCATCATTATCATCAGGTGGAAGATCTGCATTCACTATATTTGAAGGCATACCCAGACTGCTTATGTCAGACTAAATAGACCACCTCAGGAACTTCGCTAATGAAGTCCACTTTTGTGGTAGAGCGATAGACTACATACTCTGTCAACGATGGAGGACAATTGAACATAGGAAAAGTTGGCTGAATAGCAATGTGGACACCAAGTTTGTTAATGATTGCTTGCTGTTGAGCATGGACAGCAGCAATGACCTGATCTCTGTCTTTAGTACAAACATTTGCAGTATGACCAATCACCCCACACTGTTGGCAGAGACGGTAGACACGCTCCGGCACACAGGGGATCCATTTCGCACGCTCATTATGGGTAGAGATAAAGGCTCCAGTAGGAATAGGCAAGGACGGATCAATAGTTACTTTAACACGAATTGCCTCCATATTATTGAGCGACGGGTACTGGGGGTCTTTGATGTCAACAGCAACAGCAGTGCCAATGAGGTCCCCCAAAAACCAGCCCATACTATGACACACCAACTCCATCGGGATGCTTGAAAACCAGAACCAGAGATCAATAGAATCGAAGGTGGTTTGATCAATGATCATCCCAGAGTGCCAGCGCCTGAGAACTGCAAGGCGGTTATCCACCACCCACGGGCCATTGTCGAGCAGAAACTCCTTGTCTAGCGTAGAAGTTCACTCCAATAGAAAGAAAGAATGAAACTTGGCGCGGACAAAAACAAAACCTTTGAGAACCCAATTAAACAAAATTTCCTCCTGCAGATGAGGAATGGTCATTTCAAGATCGTCAAAGAATTTCAGCAAAATGGCATCCTTGTATTGTGCTTTCCTAAATGCCATGTAGTCAGAATCCAGCTCCCAAAACGGCCCCTGACGAGGGATCGTGAACCTGGGGGGGAAGGCACTTCCCGGAGGAGCCGGTGGGCCTGAAAGGTTAACTGGCGGCACAACAGCCATGACAAGGAAAACCAGGGCAAGGTAGGACAGGATAAGAACAGGCAAGAAACACAGGAAGGGAAAGCAAAGAGACAGATAAGTAGCAATGAAGCACAAGGAATGCAACACCGAAACTGAAGAATAAATAAACAAAAACCAAACTGCTCCCAAGAGCGCGACGGCATGGGGGGTATGGATGTGGAAAAGACCTTCTGTACGATCACCACCCAAAGACTCTACCGTGGGCAAGGAGGAGAACCAGAGTAGAAAGTTGGTGTGGAAGTAAGGTACAGGTGAGGGATGGAGAGAGAGATTTGACGGATGCAAAGAGAGGATAGAGTAAGGCGAGGTGATGAAACGTTGATGATAAGGTGTAAGTTTAGTGTTTCTCCACTCACCCCGTTGACGTTCCATCATTGAAAATGACAGAAGAGAGAGCAGTTGAAAGATCAGATAATCCGAAGTAACACTCTTGGTTGAAATCCAACGAGACAAACTAAAAAGGTCCTTTTTAAAATGACAAATCTTAACTAGCTTCTGAAGCTTTTGGAGAAACCCAAGGAAAAAAGGGCACCAAGGAGATGGTGGGGCCGAGGGACAAACAGGCCCAAAAAGAGAGGCCCAAACACTTGCAGACCCATCTCCGTAAACAGGAAACGATGACAACGAACGATTCCTAAGAAACTGAGGGGACAACTGCCAGTTATTGATCTGTTGCCACCAAACAAACCACCGCTGAAGGTGGTTGGAACTATTACCGTCCGGCTCCCGGACCAGTACCATTACACAGAGAAACAGCCTTACAAGCGTGAGACACTTTTCCCACCACATTCCACTAATACTTCATTAAAGAAAACACTACCAGAACCGTCCGGCTTCCGGTCCGGCTGGCATTTTTGAGGTTTGACTAACTCCACACATTCCCTTAAAACCACACTTAATCCAGAAATAAGTATTTCCTTTCGCCTTCATGTATTCATTCTTTTCTGAATTTCCCAGCAAATATTATTAAGTCTCTCAAGAAACTAGTTTGAAATTGAATGCAAACAAAAAAAATATTGGGGATGAAACTAAAAGTTGCAATAAAGTTTGGGTACTAAAAGGTGTTTTTGCCAGATTAAAAAAATAATGATAAATAAGAATGTATTATTAGAATAGTTCAAGATGTATAAAATATTTAATATTTTATCTTTATAATTTAATATTTTCTGAACACATCAAGTTTTAAAATATTATATTTTTATATATAAAAATAAATATTTATTCTTATGGGAGTACGGGTAAGACACCACCATACACAGACTCGAATCCATTGAAATACCCTACTTGTACTCGGATAAGTTGAGGTCGGTTCGGATCCAGATTCGAACCTATAGGGTAAAATTTTAGGGTCCCTATTAGGTCTGAATATTATGATCATCCTTAGATATGACTAATTTTATCTGTTTAACTATGAAATGAGCCGTCTAATTTTAAAGTCTAATTTGACTTAGTTTGCTGATGACCTTTACTATATAAAGAAATGACTGGTCAAAAGTAACATGTTACTTGGAACTCGTTGAATTCAAACTTGAAACAAGAGAGATATGATTATATTCAATTATTGGAACCAAGGAATAAAACTTTTGAAAATCTTGAAGAGGACTAAAAATTACAAGAAAAAAAAAAAGATAAATGATTGAATTATAACCTACTATAAAGATAAGGGACCAAAATTCTAATAATACATTAGGGAACACTTGGTTATGTGGTCTTGGCTTTGCAATTGCAACTTGGGCCATATCAATAGAGATATCATCTTTGGACACAATAAGATTGATTCAGTACACATTTGGTGGCACACTCCAACTTAATGAAGCAATTAGAAAAATCTTTGGCAAAAACAAAAAAAGAATTAGGAAAGTGTGAAACTAGTACAACTTCCTCTTGGCCCTAAACCTCGGCCTATTGTGGGATATTTGAATTAATTTCTCCCACTAGACTTTAATTAGTGGCTTCATGACATGAGGAACATCAAGCAAGTCTTCTTTGTCTTGCTTTCTTCCATGCTTCCATTGTTGGATTCTATCTTCAATGATAGGGTCATGATATATTTGCTTAAGATCCCAAGAGCCCCCTTCAACTTTTTCATATAATCAGAAATGAAGAATGCATACAAGTATTTGGTGAGTGTGAAGATGACAACCACATGCTCTTCTTCCTAAGCTCCTGGCTCTCCAATCTTCCCACCTAATCACATTTCCACAGTACTGTTGAGTTGCTCACATAGGCTATAGACATACCTGATGAGTGACGACAAGGTTAAAGTGTATTTAAGTTTTTATTTTATATAAGTTTTTCTCCTAAAACAAAATATTTGCTACAAATTAAATAAACAAACAATAACCTCATATATATATATTCACAATAAGACCATTTTTGTATTTAATTATATATATATACATATACATATATAGAGACATACCAGGTGAGGTTATCAATTTCTTGAATCCTTATTATTGGGGAACCATAGACACATGGATGAGGTAGTCTTGGCTTTGAAATTAGAGGCCTAGCAAGAGAGATATAATATTTAGATTCAATAATCTGGAAGAAGATTAAGAAAGTGGTTAGCATGAATTGATTTTTGTCACTAGACTTAAATGGCTTCATGACATGAAGTCTCTTGAAAATTATAAAATAATAATAAACTATTATACTACAGCTATAGTTTTTTTTTTTTTTTTAAAAAAATCAATACATCTTACCTAATTTTATTAATATATGAGATAGAAAAACATATACAATAAGGTGCTGAACACTTTAAAATTAAGGTGTTTCATATATAAGACAAAGTTATCATTCAACACAAATTATTAAAGAAATGAACAATCAAAGAATGAGCAAGCATGAAGATTTAGCATTTATTTGACACACAAAATATTAACTTGAGTACTCCACTTTTGATGAAGTCAAAAAATTATGAACATGAATATCGAAATAATATTGTATATATAATTTTCTAGTTCATTAACACAATGATCATGCATAACCGAAACTTGATATTCAATATATATATATATATATTCAATATATCGTTTGGAACATTAGCATTGATACATCACTATTTGGGCGTACACCTAAGTAGCCCTCGAACCGGGCCCCCTCTCCCCTCCAAACCCGTCAAGGCGCACTTGAGCCATTCAAGTGCCCTCCGAACATTAGAGGCGGCCGTGCTCCACCCGGGGTCATAGCGCGCGCCTCCGGACTAACACGCAGTCACCCACGACTGCCTTGTCCCGCAAACTTCGCTGAGGGAGATCGTGGGTCACGACCTTAGTCACAGCCACGTTCTCCAGTCTCCTGGCGCCCGCCAAGCGAAACGACACGCAATCACCCTCGATTGCCTTGCTCCGCAAATCTCGGTCTCCACCACCTCCGCTGGTGGAGATCGTGCCTGGCTACGTGGTGCGCCCCGCGCGCTGACCACCACTCTCCCCCTGCTCTATAAATAGAGCTCAACTCAACAGTCTAAGGTTAGCTACTCTTTGCCTGTCAGAATTCTCTTACTCTCATATCTCTCACATACTAACTTGAGCGTCAGAGTATTCTTCGCAGGGCCCCCCTGTGAAGTTCTTGCAGATACTTGGACGATCACTTGCTCTCGCAGCCTTCATCCGTTGAACTAGGTAAGTGCATCCCATTTTCTAGTTTATCATTGGCGCCGTCTGTGGGGAATCACCTCCTCACCTGTTGCATTCAACGAGCCCTTGCGCTCGCCTTTTCTCGCTTTTTTACAAAAGCTAACTCACCAACGTTTACCCTGTTGAACTAGGTGACTCTCACTTTGCTATGGCTCACGACTACTCTCTTCGCGATCCCCTTTTTGATGATCCCTCTGACTCCCAAGAGCATGCCCCTGGATCTCAAGAGGACCAAGAACAGGAGGAACATCGGGAAGAGGGAGAACCCTCCTGAGTAGCGCCACTTGCGACCGGGATGGGTGCCACGGGCCAAACTTTCCAAGCTATGGACATCATGTCCATCTTTCGTGGAATGATGAAGGAACAGACAAAATCTCTTCGTCGCGAATATCAAAGTCTCTCTGTCCACAGCACACCAACAGGGACACCTCAGGGGTCGAATCCTGCTCGTCGCAACACAACGGCTGGTTCGGCCCAGGACAACGCGCCCGCCGCTGGTTTTGAGGATGAGCCGGGCACCTTTATTCCCCAGAAGGGACCCTTCGCCTTGTCCATCAGCGTGATATTGTACCACAGGGCTTTAAGATGCCCGTCAAAATGGCGCCTTATGAGCCAGCCGCAGACCCAAACCTGCACATGAAGGCGTTCCACGCGAATGTCCAGCTGGCGTCCCTCACAGAAGGAAAGAAATGCAAACTCTTTCCCACCACACTCGGCCAGGAAGGACTCCACTGGTATGCCCGCCTGCCGGATTACTCTATCAGCAGCTTTGATGAGCTGGAGGCCGCCTTTCTCAAGCGCTTTGCCACCAGCATTGTCTACAAGAAACCGTCAACTGTTATGGCGGACCTCATCCAAGGCTCCAGCGAGAGCCTCCGAGACTTCCTCAAGCGTTTTTCCGAGCGCTGTCATGAAGTGGAGGACCTGTAAGACAGCGTGGCCATTCACGCCTTCAAACAGGGCCTCCGCCCGGGAAACGTCTCCAATGAGTTGGCGCTCGCCAACCCGAAGACCCTGGACGCGTTGTTGACGCAAGTCCGTGACTTCATACTTAAGGAGGACAACCAGGTCGCCTCCAAGAGCCGCTTCAGTAAGCTCAAGGATATGCTTAACAGTCAGTCAAACAGCCGGACCCAAAACGGCAATGGGAAAGGTAGCGGGAAATGGAAGAGGCATGACCGCCCTTCCAGCTCATCACTAGGGTCCCCACGCACGCCTTTCACCGGCAAATTCACGACCTATCACATTCTCACTGTCTATAGATCGGAGATTTGGCGCGCCTGCGGATCCCTCGACTTCTTCCCGATAGCCAAACCGCTCCCTGTCAAGACCGGCTGCCCAAGGTATACCAGCAAGCATTGCCGGTACAACAACGGCTACGACGATACCACGGATGAATGCATCTCTTTGAAAGATGCCATTGAACAGCTGATTCGCGACGGCCACTTGGCCGAATACAAACAAAAGAAAAGGCCAGAATCTGATGGGGACGCCTCCCATCAGAAGAACAGGAAAGTCGCCGAGAGCGGGAGCGGCGGTACCAAGCACTCTGAGACGCCCGCCAGGAACGGGATAAACACCATCTCCGGTGGGATTCACAGGCACAAGACCCTCCATAACCGCAAAAACATCATGCGGTCGATCATGTGTATGCACTACACGAGCAGCAAACGCTCCCATGAGGACATCCACGCGCCCATCACCTTCACCCACGATGAGCTGAAGCCCGTTGAATACGACGAGCCCATGGTCATCACGGCACGTATTGGTGAGGTCGACGTGCGGCGAATCTTGGTGGACCAAGGATCATCCTCGGACATCCTCTACTTCCACGCCTTCGAACACTTGGGCATCCCCCTGGGCGCCCTCAAGCCTTTCAATGAGCCACTGATCGCCTTCGCTGGGACCAGGACGCCCGCTGAAGGAGTTCTCGAGACTAAGTTCACCCTGGAGGGCGATGGCGAGCCCCCCAGAACATCTGCTATTTATGCCAGCTTCATCGTTGTAGCCGCACCGTCCACCTACAACGCCATTCTCGGCCGCTCCAGCCTCAACGCTTTCAGAGTCGTGATCTCGACCGCTCATCTACTCATGAAATTCCCCACCCGCTGGGGGACAGCAAGTATCCGAGGCGATCAACTTGAGGGCCGCCGATGCTATGCAACAAGCTTGGCCCGAGTCATGATCGAACCCGGGTACCAGACTCGCCAAGCCATGGAGGGAAAACTAGACTCTCCTCCCCCGGAGCTCGCCAGAGAGGATACAGACATGAGCGCATCAGAAATCACGGACCTCCGCGACGAGGTATGCCACGCCAGTGGCTGATGCCCCTTGGATCACCAGCTAACTCAAATGGGTGGACTAGCCGCCCGGCCTTAAGATTAGTTGCAGTTTTCCATTTCGTCTGTTATGTTCTGTCAGTTTTCCCCTTTCCCTAAAATGCTTAAGGCCCCCCCTTTTGTCATTTGCATGTACGCTCCGACCTACTCATGGCGGACGCCTTGTTTAAATTAATGAAATCATTTTCCATTACAAGATCTTCTCTTTACTTACACGTATCTTGTCTCACATCTTAGGTTGAGGGCGCACGCCCCACACCTTCGGACGCGCTTGTCCAAATTCACTTCCCCGGGCACCCGAAGCGAACAGTGAGCATTTCCGCGGACCTACCCGCCCAGCAGCAAGCCAGGCTATCCGACTTCCTGCTCGCCAACGACGATATTTTTGCGCGGTCTGCGTCGGACATGCCCGGCGTTGACCCCCAACTGGTCATGCATTCCCTTGATGTTGACGACCGCCCTGGCGTTATTCAGAAGAAGCGAGTCCTGGGGTTAGAGCGGCAGCTCGCCGCAAAGGATGAAGTGAACAAGCTGCTGGCGGCCGGGTTCATTCGGGAAACCAAATACCCTACCTGCCTGTCCAACGTCGTTCTGGTCCCCAAACACAACGGCAAATGGCGGATGTGTGTGGATTTCACGGACCTGAATAAGGCGACCCCAAGGACCTTCATCCGCTCCCTAGCATCGACAAGTTGGTGGACAACACCTGCGGGTACGCCACTTTGAGCTTCCTCGACGCCTTCTCAGGCTACAACTAGATCAGGATGAACCCTAAGGACGTCGACAAGACGGCCTTCATCACCGAACAGGGCATCTATTGCTACAACGTCATGCCATTCGGCTTGAAGAACGCGGGCGCCACATACCAAAGAATGATGGACCGATTCTTCAAGGAAAACATAGGCAAAAACATCAAAGTCTACGTTGACGACATGGTTGTCAAAACGAAGGCTGGTGGCGACCACCTGGATGACCTGCAGGAAATCTTCCAGATTCTCCGCCATTACAGATTGCGCCTCAACCCTGCCAAGTGCGCTTTTGGGGTCGCCGGGGGCAAATTCCTAGGCTTCATGATCTCCCAGCGTGGGATAGAGGCCAACCCGGATCAATGCCAAGCCATCATCGACATGGCGTCTCCAAAAACACTAAAGGAGGTACAACGCCTCAATGGGCGCATAGTCGTGCTCCACCGCTTCCTGGCAAGGTCGGGCGACCGGTGCTTACCCTTCTTCAAAACTCTTAAAGGAGGGAAGTGATAGGAATTGTGCCCTAGGGCCAATCCTTTTTTATGTATGT
>QANZ01037137.1:13046-47133 GCA_003254925.1 Chamaecrista fasciculata | reverse complement strand
TGCTGGTCTTAGTTTATTTTTGCTCCCACAAAAATAATCAACCAGTGACAATTTTAGATTAATTATCTCATAATTAATCATGGACGTTATCATAGTAAACATGCGAATGATATGACAACACATTAATTTATCTTCCATAAATTAATAATATGTTCACAACATATTTATCAAATAAAATGATTGGCCCTAGGGCACAATCTCCAACAAGGCACACACCAAAGTAAAGATTCTCAATCAATATCACAATTAGGGTTATGAGAGAGCAAGCACACGCACAAACACAAACCCAAACCCAATCACAATCACAAACACAAGCACAAGCACCAGCACAAGTTCAAATTAGTCAACTTAGAACATACAACATTTCGAGTAAAAATTAACTATTATACCAACATAAATTTACATTTCAAATGATCAACTAAAACACACAATAAAAGTTACATACTTACATCAAGGTAGCTCGACCAAGAAGCTCATGCACTGGATATCAATCACATCATTTAACCGCTCATTATCACAAGAAAGAATCAACACTGTTACCGACCACAGCAGATGAATCTCACACAGTCAGTTTAATTTATTCAATCTTTTGTCTCAACTCATCACCGAGAGTAATTAATCGTATCATCTGTCTCATCCCTTTACAGGAGAGCTTAAGCATACACATATGGCTCCCAATCAAATCATATAATCAATAACATCCCATTTCTAGCACAATTTCTAAAATAATTCAATCAATCCATTCACGCTCAAGGATAGCATATTTATAACACACCAACCCTCAAGGGACAAGGATAAGAAAACCACTCACCTCGATCCAAAGGATGAATAACTACACTTTTAAGTTTCCCGACCAACGGTCAATCTAGGCGAATCACATGGAGGAAGAAGGTGTGGTGGCTGACGGTTGCAGCAAGGCCTCCGTAGCTGCCGTCATCTGACCAGCGGGAGGTGGTTGGGGGTCAAGCACAAAGTTGGGTGGAGAAAGGAATAGCAACACGCACATGGAGACAAATTCAAAATGATCCATTCTTCATTTTTAATTAAAGGAAGAGGCAATGGGGTTTGTTCGAACGTTCTGGAAATTCAAGGCCAAGGTGGGATTCTGAGAGAGAGAACATACTTTAAAATTGGATATTCCTAAGAATATTCTCCAAAAATTTGATTTTCTTCAATTCAGTCCCTAAAATCGCGTATTTTTCGGAAAAGAAATTTTTAACAAATTTCATATCGTTAAATTCGTTTCGAAGAGTAGATTTCAAATATGTAATTTGTTTATCAAAAATTTATCACTAACATCTTTCAGTTCTTACTCGAAAATGTTCTATCGTAGTACCAAAATAAAAGTCAGATAAAATTTTAACCCAAATTTTTACCACAAGCCAAATAAAATACGAGGACTTCAAATATGACGATTAAAATTCTAAATTATTGAGTTTTTTATTTCTAAAAATTCTAAACTAAAAATCCCTAATAATAGCGTATAACTAGCCTAAAATCTATTCGAAATTCTAAAAATCACTAATTTTATGTCAAATTGCCAAAACTAAATTCTAAAACTCTGGGATCTCACAGAAACCCCAATGCATTGCCAGATCTTACGATGGGAAATTGCTTGATGCCTCAATCGTCCATGAAAATCGCCGCCGAATCGAACACTGAAGACGACTGGAGCTGGTTGACGGTGGCGTCGTTTTCGACGGAGGACGAGGAGGCTGGTTTCGCGACGAATATATTATTTGATTGGATCATTTTTCGTTTTCTTTTTGGTATTCTTTTGTTAATTTTTAGGGTTTTTTTGAATGTGAATTGTTTTTAATCAAATTGATATAGAGATGTAGGAAGAAAATACTGGCATACACATACATTACATACATACAAGTCTTGAATTACATTTTCTTTGGATACTGTATATGCCTTTGGAATTATTAGTTTTGGATTTATTTGCATCTGCTGAAAGTATGATTAATTCCTCATTCAAGTTATCTTTTCAATGTTTTGCTCAAATGGCTTATGTTCTGTAACGATTATGGACTAGATTATGGAGCTAAACTGGTTTTTGATTTCTTCGTCCCAGCAAGAGCCATGCTCGAAACTTCGAAAAAGCCCCTTCCTCACAAGCTCCTCTCCCCTCTGATTTTCATCGTCTCCGAGAATCTCTTCCAACCACTCCCTCCCTCGTCGCCGTCATCAAACATGGCGAAAGGCGACGACCCCGCCGGCGCTAAAACTCGTCTCCCTCTTCAATTCCGAAGACGAGAGAGAGAGGTTGCATTTTTTGTATTAAATAAAATAAAACCCCCCAGTTTTTTTTCCTTACATTTTAGTTCTATTATAGAGAAAAATGCCGTTAATGCAAAAATTTAAATATTTAGGAGTTAAAAATCAATTTTGTCTTTTTTTTAACATAAAAATGGATGGAAAACGTTTGAGGGACTCACTGTGCCAAGTTTTGGAAAACTGAGGGACCAATATGGAACGAAAAATAACTGAGGGACCAAAATAGGACTTTGGCCAATTTTTTTTTTTGAAATTATGAGAAAACTATAATTTTTTCATGCAAGATATTCAATAAGTTATGATAGCAAAATATAATGATCTAACTATAATATTTTATCTTTAAGTTTGTTGTATTTTGATTCGTTTTATCAAAGAGAGGGGACCTAAACGCACAAAAGAAATCTTGTTGAGGAGTGAAATATGATTTAAGCTGCAATAGAAACTAACAGATAAGATGTATTAGAAATCCACGGCTAAGATTGAGCCACGTCACCGTTTTTTGTTAAATCTTGACCGAAAATAACCATAGGGTACCAAAGTGCTAATGCCGCAAACTGATCAGGGTAACCAAAGTGTCAAGTTTTGTCTTTCAAGATACCAAAATAGATTCGGTCTTAACCACATGGTACCAAAGTGCATTTTACCCTAAAAATAATGAAATCAAACATTTAAGGGTTTTGTTTAAAAAAAATACTATATCTTATTTCTTAAGCAACCCCAATCTTCACCATTGGATGACTTTTGTATGGAGTTAAATCTTTTCTACCTTCACAATTTTTTTTTTATTTAAAGTGATATTTGGAGAGAGAGACACAACAAAAAATTATTATTTAGCTTTTCTATATCATTGTCTAATATTTAATTGTTTTATAAATAGAATTTTGCTTTTAAAAAGCACCATATCTTAAACAATCCAAATCTCCAATATTGGATGACCTTTGTATGGGAGTCAAATAATCCTACTTTCACCATTTTCCTTTTTTTTTTCTTTTATTTAAAGTGATATTATTAGAGAGAGACATAAAAAAACAAATTGATGCAACAATATAACTTTCTATACCACTGCTCATAATAATCTAAACTCATCCTATCATTTTTCTTTTTCAAATACTAAATTATTAATAATTTAATTAATATTTTAATATAAAAATGGAATGGTTCATATTTTGAAAAGATGCATGACTGTCTATCAAATAAATATTAGGGTACAATGCACTTTGGTACCTTGTAGTTAGGATCGAATCCACTTTGGTACCCTGCAAGACAAAATTTGACACTTTGGTACCCTGAGGTTTGCGCCGTTAGCATTTTGGTACCTTGTGGTTATTTTTCGTCAAGATTTAACGGAAAATTGTTAGCACTTTTGCAAAAATTACAAAATGGCCCCAAATAGTTTCAAAATTTTCAAAAATGTCCCTAGATCATAATATTTGAGGACTAAAATGAAAATTATAATAAAACTTTGGGGTCAAAATGTAATTATGAAAAATATTGAAAAAAGAATAAAATTATAGCTTAGTCCTAAATCTGAAAAATAAAATGCAGTTTAGCTCTAAAACTATGTGGTTCGATGGCGAAAAGATAAACTTTACAAATTTTTTGCAAAAATTACATAATGCCTCCAAATTGTTTCAAAGTTTACAAAAAAAGTCCCTAGATCATGATATTTGAGGACTAAAATAAAAATTGACAAATTTTTGGGGTCAAAATGTAATTTTGGAAAATAGAAAAATGAGATAATTACACATCAATCCTAAATCTTGAAAATAAATGCAATTTAGTCCTACCCATATTCAAATACAACTACTTAAATGAAATTTTTAAAGTAAACTTGAATTATTTGAAAAATATTCCCATGAATTAATTTACAAATTAAATAATTAATATTTAGTTTCACTCCATCAATTCTTTTAGTTTTTTGTGTTTTGATTCGTTTTACCAAAGGGAGAGGACCTACACGCATAAAAGAAATCTTGTTGAAGAGTGAAATATGGTTTAAGCAACAATTGTAGAAGCCCATAAATGTGCAGACACACAAGGTTAGATCAAAGTATGCCAGCAGCCAGAAATGGGAGTTTAAAAGCCACCGAGAAGCAAAAATTACTTAAGCCAACGCAGCAAAATGGCCATGACAAAAGTGTTAATCAGAGTGCAGAAGTTCCAGGACTAAAATCTGCCTAAAGTCAAAAGTTTACATATAAGATGGTCCCAAACTTAAAATAAACTTGTATATATATATATTAGATTAGATGGTCCCAAAAGCCAAAAGTGAAAAAGTCCTAGTACAAAGATGTTAGGCTGTTATATAGATAGAGAAATAGAGAGACAGAGAAATTATTAATTAGAGTGGGAGAGCTGAAAATGCATGTAAGCCAGTGAATAGAGAGGTTGAGAGCTATATATATAAAATAGGGAGAAAATCCTAGAAGGCTATATATATACATATATTTGCTACCTATCTATCATCCATGTAATGCATATGTAATCAACTACCGAGCTCGGTACTTTACTTTGGTTGTTAATTTACCAATTAATCAATATAATTGCTGCGTGCTAGCTTATATTTTGTAACTCCCTCTCTCTCCCTATATATCCATGATCAATATATCCCTAACTAGCTACTCTAGTTCTTGTTTCATTCAATTCCGCATCTATATGTATTTTTGCCATGTCTCTTCTCATCTACTTTAATTTACTCGTCTCGTCTGCATTTTTTACCCAATATCATATATATATCATCATCACCTACCTTTTCTTCCTTTCTTTCTTTGATTAGATACTTTACTTTCTAAGCAAAAACAACCTACAGTTACACTACACTACACTATAAGTTATTCATGAGCAAATTTCTAAATCAAGATCAAGCTAAGTTTAAAACTTTATCTCTAATCTTCACATTCAAGAAAACGAGAACAATGAACACTTGAGCAACCCATGACTCAAGAGAAACCCCACAAATTCAAGATAAACATTCAACTTCTTTGAGATATTTTTACAAACACTTGGAGGATCTAACTCAAACATGAATACTTGGGCAGAGCTTTATGAATCAAAAGGATGCCTCAAAACTCAAACATATCCAATTCAACTTCTTTGAAGCATTTACACAAACACCTCATGTGCATCATTTTAATTCATACAGAAATATGTGGATCAATCAAAAGGCACCTTCTCAGCATAAAGGAAAAATTAGAATGACAATTAATTAGGCATTTAACATCAAGGGTGCAACACTATCCAGCTTAACGAAAAATGCAATGTTAAATTCGGAGGGAAATTAAGAAAATGTTACCGTGCAGGGATCGATCTCAAAGAACTCTTTGGTATAACCTTTCCTCTGGCTCTCCCACGCTTCTCGTATCTGGCTTATCCCCGACGACGCTACATCTAAAGCAACAGTCCACTATTAATAAACTGAAATTCGAGCAGCAACATACGCACAAAAAAGCAACTCGAGAGAAATATCACAAAGCGATACCAATTCCAATATAGTGACCGATTTGGGCTTCGTCCCACTTGTCTGCATCTGTGCCTCCTCACAGTACAAGTCACACACCTTAAGGAATTTAAGAGCGAGCCACAAGACATAAATGAAGTAGTTCGTTCACGAATACACAAACAATCAAAGAAGAAAACAAGTAAAATGTATGCGCTGAATGTAGCAAAAAGAGAAAGAAATTGAAGGGTGGGTAAGCGTGGAATACCGTGGCGGAGCAAACCCTACAGTGTGACTGATGACGGCGGAGCAAATTAAAACCCTAAAATGTGACGGCTGAAAGTGAAGTGGAGAGGACGCGAAGTGGAACTGAGTTGGGGAAAATGAAGCGCAGTGAAGTGGAACTGAGTTGGGGACGCAAAGTGAAGTGGGAAAATGAAAGTGCAGAGGGCGCGAGAGGACTAAAATCCAGCGGGGGATGAAAATGAAATCCCAAAATTTTTCAGCGGTTCTAAACCGCTGGAAAAATAAATTTTTTTCGAACAAAATAATTCAGGCGGTTCGGACCCGCCGGTATATTTAATATTAAAATAAAATTGAATTAGAAATTTCTTATTTTTTCTGGAAAATATGGTTCCGGCGGTTACTAAACCGCCCGAAATAATTTTTTTTGTTTTTTTAATTAAATTCCGGCGGTTTACAACCGCCGGTATATTTAATATTAAAATAAAAATGTATTATAAATTTCTTTTTTTCTTTAAAAAAATGATTTCAGCGGTTGTAAACCGCCAGAAATATTATTTTGTTTTCTTCTTTAATATTCCGGCGGTTTCAAACCGCCACAATATTTTAAAAAATAATTAAAAAGAAAAAAATCATTATTTTTGTTTGGAGGCTGTTAAACCGTAGAAAAAACCGCCACTAAACCATTATTTAGTGGCGGTTTAAGTTAATCGCTGGACATGAACCGCCACTAAAAGACAGATTCCGACGATTCAACCGGTTTGCCTCCGGTTCAGGCCGGTTCAGCCCGGTTCTTTGTCTGGCCGGTTATTAAGACGACTCGGACCGGCCTAATGGCCGGTTCCCGGTTCAACCGGTCGGACCGACCGGTCCAGTCCGGTTTTAATAAGTCTGGTGAAAATTAAGCCAAATATGCCCCTCATAATAAGACTACTAACAATCATAAACGTATCTAACTTTCATTGCAATTTATAAATCATATATAATTTCTTTAATTAAGTATTTGTAATTATTTGCTGATTTACAAATATACCACAAAATATATTTTTAGATATTTTTCCATAAATAAGTTAATAATTGAACAAATAATACATGATTTCATTTTTAAATAAATCTAAAAAACCCCGTGGAACCCCACGGGGTTATTTCTAGTACTTCCTTGATTTGTGATCTTAATTTTTTTTTCATAATTTTTTGGTAAGAAAATCTCCCCACACTTTACGCTGAACATTAAGGGTCCGTTTGGTATAATGAGAGTGAAGGAAAGGAAAGTGTTTTACAATGTAAAATGATGAGGGAAAGGAAAGTAGTTGAAGGAATGTAAAATAGGTAAAGATTTTAAAGTGTTTGATATAAAAAGATAGGGGAGGGAAAGTAAAATAGATATAAAAAAATAACAAAAATGCCCCTCCCACAATCACCACAAGGCCACCGCCGCCGTCGCCGTCGTCAACCGCCGCCCACGGCCGTCGTCGCCGCCGTCAACCGCCGTCCACGGCCACCGTCGCCGCCGTCCACCGTCAAAGAGGAAGAAGATGGGATGGGAGTGAGAGGGGCAAATTAGGAATTCTACCATAATTCCCTAGGTAAACTTGGATTACATAAAAAATGTGAAGTAAAGAAAAATGACCTATGTAATGTAAATGCCTTTACATTGTAATCCACTTTACAGAGTCTAAATTGCCATATCAAACACCTGAAAAGTCTTGAAGTTTGTGCCACTTTACAATGTAAAAGGGTTTTGCACTCTACCAAACGGAGCCTAAGTCATTAACACATCACAAATCTTTTTCAGGTCAAAGGGCCGTTCTAGTCTTAAATATATGTTTTAATATTCATTTTGGTCCTTTATGTTTTAAATGTTTAAATTTGTCATAAATGTTGATAAAATATTTTATTTTGGTTCTAAATATTAGTAAAATATTTTATGTTGGTCTCAAACTATTGAATTTGATTATATTTCTCTCGTCTCTCATTTCAAGTTCAAAGGACTTGTTACTCGTAACTCTGAATTTGTCGCATTCGAATTCGAAACGAGAGAGATATGATCAATTTTGTTTGTTTGACCATGAAACGAGTAATATACTTTTATGACAAATTTAACCTCGTTTGCTGATGATGGTCCCAATTGGATAGAGAAAGTACTATTTGAGAACAGTACGTAGCTCTAAACTCGTCACGTTTGAACCAAACGAGCCATATTCAATAGTTAAGGATCAAAATAAAACATTTTGCCAACATTTAAGACTAATTTGAATATTTTGAAACATAATGGATGAAAATGAACATGAGGGTATATATTTAGGACCAAAATGGCCTTTTAGGCTTTTAACCAATCTTTTTATTTTTTTTATGTTTTGGTTACAACCAATCTTTTTATTTTAGATTGAGTGAGATGCAAACACAGAGAAAAAGAATACAAGACACAAGAACGCTTTAAAAAGTTACAAAAATTCACACTTCAACTTTCCTTGAAAATTTTATTGTAAGCCCAATGCCAAATACAGATTTTCTGGGCTTCGTTTTTCTCTGTCCTCTCCTTTTCTCTCTCATGTAAACTTTTTGCAAAATCCCCAAATTGTCCTACCTCTCGAACTAGAGACCAAACACCCCTCTTTTACTGCATTAATCGTCTTCGCTTCTTCGTAACCCCCTTTCTCTTTCTCTCTCTCTCTCTCTCTCTCTCTGCATTTTCTTCTTCTTACTGACTGCGACTTCGTCTGGATTCTTCGATTGGAACCGCTTCGGCTGCTTAGCAAATGACTCTGATGACTCCTCCGCCATTAGATGTGATCACGAATTCCCTTTTCTTTTCTGCTCTTCGCTTTCTTCTGTAGCTTTTCTTACTTTACTCCAACACCAATCGATATCCGATACGGTTTTGCTATTCATCTTGCTTTTTGTTGCTTTGGAATCGACCTTAATTGTCACTTTTCTGCCCAATGCTTTGCTTAGCTGCTAGGGTTTTAGGTCACTGGATCCAGCTTCTCAATTTGATCTTGTTTTTTTGTTTTGTTTTTGCAGCAGCAGCAGCAGGAGGACGATGAGATGCTCGTTCCCAACTCTGACTTCCCAGAGGGCCCTCAACCCATGGAAGGTAAATGCTTTGGTTTTTTGGATTCTTCTTAGTGGCTGCTCATGGGGAGGTTCTGTTGCTGATTGTCTATAATGATAAAACTAAACGCCAAAATGGTCTTGTTAGCCTTTTGTTAAATTAATAAGTATTTTTCATAGTTGGTCAAGAGTTTTCGGCTACAATAGTTGGTGTTAATTGAGTATGAGTTCTTGGTTTAATAAAATGAAGTAGACAGCAATGTCAATTTTGTTGTCTTTTATAACGTTGGTTGTCTTGCGGATGTTCCGGAAGTGCCTGGGTTGGTAATGCATATGATTATTAGGGTTGGAACTTAGATATTCTTTTTCTTACTCATCGCTCTGTTTGATTTGGAAAATGGTTTTCATTGAAAATTAGATTAGATATTATTGACTCTACATTTCATGTGGCCTCTCTTGGGGTTTTTCTTTGTTTAGTTTCTCCATTGAAAGTTGTTTCCATGGTTTATAACTGACATAACATGTAGTTGGTTAACTTATATTCTTTTTGATTCCTTTGGTTAGTAGCCCAAGCAGAAAGCATGAGTACAGTTGAAGCTCCTATAGTGGATGATCCACCATCTGGGAGATTCACTTGGACCGTTGAGAATTTTTCAAGGCTTACTAAAAAGCTCTATTCTGACCCTTTTTATGTTGGGGGTTTCAAATGGTATGTTGATATGTGCCCGTATTCTTTAGTTGTTAATGTCATCATTTCTATATATTGTATATGAATGCTTAAGTATTCTTATTTTAACTGTCAGTTCTGATTTGACTTTTAATTGCAATGAGCAGGCGTATACTTATCTTTCCAAAAGGGAACAATGTTGATCATTTGTCAATGTATCTAGATGTTGCTGATTCCCCAACATTACCATATGGGTGGAGTAGATATGCCCAGTTCAGCTTGACTATTGTTAATCAAGTTCATAATAAGTATTCAATCAGAAAAGGTACTTTCTCTGTGAAAGGTGTTCATCAAAAGCTATTCTTTTTATCACGTGGTAGAAAAAACCAAATGAAATTGCTTCCTTTTATGTCTGAGAGAGCATTGCATTAATTTTCTTTCGGTTTTTAAGTATTGTCATTAGATTCTGTACAGCAAAGCTTTTTTAATCTAATCAGCTGTGAACCTGCTCTGAGTTTTGTTTGTTAGCGAGAATAATAACTTCTATTAAGCTTTTGTCTTGTCGCTTCTGAAAGAAATTTTGTAAAACGAATTACTGAAAGAAAATGATCTGTCGTGCAATTAAGGAACAGTTTTATTATTTTTAGTGCTTCATTTACTAATTTATTTATACTACTACATACGGCCTTGCACCTTCATGGTATTTGTTCTACCAAAACCAAAATATACAAAATATAAATGAGGAAAAAAGTTATATGAAGTTAAAAAACTTCCCACTACTTTTTAATTATTTTGAAATGTCATAAATATAACTACCTATTAATTTTTTTTGAATAATTTTATAATTTTTTTTATATTTCCAAAATTTAAAATAAATGCATTTTACTGATGTGTCTGTTTTTTTGTTTTTTCCTCCTTTAAATGTCTCGACTCGAGGAAATTGGACTTCTTTATGAGATAGTACAAATTTTTGTTAGTTTTGTCATTTCAGTTGTCACCAAAAGTAGGCACTCAGGTGCTATTGGCCCCCTTTTCTATTAGTGTGCCTTATAATGTAAGTGACTCCTTTTGTGTGTTGCAGAAACACAGCACCAGTTCAATGCTCGGGAGAGTGATTGGGGTTTTACTAATTTTATGCCTCTCGCTGAATTGTATGATCCTAGTAGAGGTTATCTTGTAAATGACACATGTATAGTAGAGGCTGATGTTGCTGTACGTAAGGTTAATGATTACTGGTCGCATGATTCGAAAAAGGAAACTGGTTATGTTGGACTGAAAAACCAAGGAGCTACTTGTTACATGAATTCTCTACTTCAGACATTGTACCATATTCCTTATTTCAGAAAGGTCAGCTGCTATCCTGTAAACTATGGGTTTTATCCAGAAGAAAGCATCTCATGTGCCTTTGCTTGTCACAGGCTGTGTACCATATGCCCACAACTGAGAATGATATGCCTTCAGGGAGCATCCCTCTGGCGTTGCAGAGTTTATTTTACAAGTTGCAGTATAGTGACACTAGTGTAGCGACAAAAGAGCTAACCAAGTCTTTTGGATGGGATACATATGATTCATTTATGCAGCATGATGTCCAAGAGCTTAATAGGGTTCTTTGTGAAAAGTTAGAAGACAAAATGAAGGTATATGATCTTTTATGGTAATTGTTTGTGTTCTTGTTTTCAAAACAAAGGTGGCTTTTCCTTTTGGTGCTTGTGCATTTATATGTATGTCTTGGAGGTTATTGCATTGGAGTTTTCTACTGTCTCAGGGAACTGTTGTGGAAGGCACAATACAGCAGTTGTTTGAAGGCCACCACATGAACTACATTGAATGCATCAATGTGGACTACAAGTCTACGAGGAAAGAATCATTTTATGGTATGCTTTCTAGGATGCTGTTTTTCACATCATTACTGCTTTCATTGTTGATCCTTACAGAATTTGGGACATTAAATTGTAGATCTTCAGCTTGATGTAAAAGGCTGTCGGGATGTTTATGCTTCTTTTGACAAGTATGTGGAAGTGGAAAGGCTTGAGGGTGATAACAAGTATCATGCGGAACAGTTTGGTCTTCAGGTAAAACCTAAAACCATGAAAAATCCCTTTTGATTTCCCATTTGAACCTCTTTCCCTGGACCAGCGGATTGGTTTTTGCCCTTTATGTTAATTTTTACTCTGATTTTTGTAGTGCTTGAATTACTTCTGTTTGATGATATTCCTGTGGTTATTAATATTTTATTATTATTGACGTTTTTCTGTTACTTGTCCTAATTGCCGTTGAGAATATGCTCTCAGGATGCTAGGAAAGGCGTCTTGTTTATTGATTTTCCACCCGTCCTTCAGCTTCAGTTAAAGCGGTTTGAGTATGATTTTATGCGAGACACTATGGTCAAGGTAAGCAACAAATTCAAGACCACTTTGTTCCTTTGTTATTATTAAATTTTTCATTTGATTCATCCTGTGCTCCAATAAGCGGTTATTTTATGTTGTATGTGAATATGGTAATGAAAGGGTAGTCATAGCTATGATGCCTTGTGATTCCCCCTTATTTGTAATGTTATCCAACTTTTTGCTTAAGGTTACAGCCTTCTTTACTTTCTTTTTTATTCGAGGAGAAAAGTGTTCTGCAGGCATGATTTGAAAGTGGTTTTACTAGATGATCAAATGGATTGGAAGAGTTTTCTTTAAGAATGTTTTTGATGATTTGCTCTAGTGGAAGACTAGTTGGTGATAGAAACTAGTGTTAGGTGTGCTAAAGATTGGTTTGCCACATCTGGTTTCTTTCATTGGGTGGTTGGATGTTGAAGGGATCTGGTTACCTGGAGATGCTAACTTTATTGCGTAGAAAGTCACTGAATTTAATATTATGTCCATAATTTTAATAATAACTCCTATACAGTAGGGAGTAGTAGTAGGCTGCTTATTAACATGAAGATTTGATACGTATTGTCAACATGAGTTTGGATAGTTGTAATGACCTTTTGTTTGCCTTTCCTTTTCTTGTTCATGATTGTAAGTGAACAGGCTAAAGAAAGAGAAAGAATACTTTATAAAGCAGAGATATAGGTTTATGCTGCATTATATTTATAATAAAAGAAAAGACTACACAAGTAAAATAAGCAGTGTGAGGTGTACCGAAAAAAAAAAAAGGCAGTGTGAGACTGACAATTAAACAATTTAGCCTACTGTTTGTGCTCAGTTGTATTTGCGAGATTGGTATTTAGCAGTGCTGTAGGGCCCGGACTGGAACCCGTTGAACTTGGCTCTAACATTGTTCCAGGTTGGCCTTTTATATTGGTGTGCACTCAAACTGTGTTAGACCTGGTTTGATCCGCATGGGTCCTGGGTGAACCAGTCACCCGCCTAAGTGAGCCTGTACCTTTTGCATAATTACAAATGCCGCAAATGCCTGGATTGTTCATGTAACGTGGCACCTTTGAGAGCAGCGTATTTCCATTGAGCCAGCTTAGGCTTTTACATATATGAGCATTATATTTATTTATTTATATATATATTATTTATATATATATATATATTGCATACGGGACAAACCACTTCAGGACTGTTTCCACTGAGTGGCCACACAATGCTTTTATTAATGTTAAGGCGCTGCTTTTTAGTTATTATGTTTATCAAATTTTTAACTGATACATTCTAATAGAAAAGTTTTCAGATGACATAATTTTTTTTCGTATTTAAAATACTAGTATATATGTTTCATTATAATTTTTAAATTTTTAAATTAATATATATAATTTGTGAGTTCTAGTTCTTAAATTACAATCTAAGATTTTTATAATAAAATAAAATAATTTTATTTATTGTCTTTAAAAGTATTTAATAATAAATATGTAGCTTTGATTTTCTAAAAATGTATTACTTTAAAATTTTAATTTATAGTTATATATATCTAACTTTTATTGACTGGTTCAGCTGATTTTTAGTGAGTTGGCTGTTGAACATTGACCTAAGTCTTTGAGTGAATTTTCCTGGTAACCCTTTCTTTTTTTTTAAAGATGAATCCTTGGAGGAAAGGTGACAGAAAGGAAAAGACATATGATATCTGTTTTCGACAAAGCAACATAAATCTGAGAAAAAGAAAAAGGAAAGTGAAAAGTAAGACAATCATGCAAAAGTGTTCTGACTTCTGATCCTTTCCATGCTTAGTGCATACTATATGCTTCTCTTTTCCTCAAAGCTTTGTTTATTGAACAATCTGGTCAGCTTGAATAACTTGTGTTTTTCTGTTTGTTGGTAGTGGAATATTGGTTTCATAGAATAGTCTTAGACTGGTTATAAAAATCGAGATCTTTCAAAGGATCGGGAGGGTCACAAAATAGATTGAATTGGGAGATCAGATCGAGAATTGTAAGATCCTATCAAATTATCTATATCTATATCTATATCTATACTATTATATATGTCTGAGGAGCTTTCTGGTAGTCGGTTATTTAAAACTATAGTATAAAATAACACGTCCCCCATGTTCAAGTTTAATTTTGCATTCTCATTTTTTAAAATTGTTATTAAATTATTAAAAAAGCTAATAGAAGAAAATCAGTTTATTAAAATTTTTATTATTTTGAAATATAATAAAATTAACAATTCTTTTATAATATATATAATTTTAAATTTTAATAATTCTAGCATTACATACATATTGCGTGCCCGTTATGCATATATGTAATAACACTATTTCTTATAAGCATTACATAGCTCAAAGTCTATCACACTTGTATAACAGTCTGATATAGAACCAAGTGTCCTTGGGGAATCCTCCCTCAGACCTATCTGTCAAAGAGGGAGAACCAAGGCACTTAACTACTCTACTAAGCATCCCATTCTATTTGATGTGGGACTTAGGCTTCCCATAGGACCCAAGTCCCTATCACAATCATAATAAATGACGTTTCAAATTCAAATAATTACCAAACCACAGTCGTTCCAGCCATCATACCATCACAATGATTTTTAATTCCTGAATGAATTCTGAGAAATAAATAAACATAAGTATATGCTACATTTGTTGATTGTGGAAATTAAGTTTGCTACAAGCTATAATCAAGACATATAAATGCTGCCTTCTGACTAAGCCACAGAAAAATAAAGTTGCACAGATATTACGATCTGGCAACAAAATAGCGATCCTATCGCAAAGTCCTCCGTAAAATTTGGCAAGGTCATCTCAAGATCACGATCTTGTATTATCTTTTGATCTTAGTTCTTGATCTTGATAACCATGGTCTCAAGTTTGGGTATTGATTTCCACATCTTTTTCCTATTTAATTTTTCTATCTCTTGGTGCCTTTATTGAATTCCTCTTATCAACAAAAAAAGAGGAAACCCATGTAGCTGCCCTTTTTCCTCTTCCCCTAAAGTTTTCTATGACTGTTGCTGGTTTATTGATTTTTTCTTATGTTTAAAATAAATTAAGCAGTTATCTTCTGTCAATTGGCTGTATAATGAGTTTTTTGGTGCTTTTAGACTCTTTACTCTAGATACTGTTAATAATAATTGGTTTCATTGTGCTTCATTATTTTATTTGTAATTAATAATTAATAATTTGATTGTCCACAGATCAATGACCGCTATGAGTTCCCCTTACATCTAGATCTTGATAGGGAAAATGGCAAATATTTATCTCCTGAAGCTGACAGAAGTATTCGCAACCTATACACCCTTCACAGGTATGGATGCTTGGGAATAACTGGCTAAATTAATTAATAACTATTTTTTTCCCCATTTCTCTTCGTGTTGTCAGCTCCCATACTAACCAGCCTGAAAATATATCAAGAAATCAATGTTTAAAAAACTGGACTGATGAGTGAACCGGAAAGACCTTCGGGTCACGGGTTGATTGGTTCAATCGGTTGGATCGGCGGTTGAACTGAATGACGTCATAAATTTGTAGTTATTTTTAATACGAATAATTTATAATTAATAAAATATAACTATAAAATCTATATAATAATAATACATATTTATAAATCTATAATTTTATTGTTCTACACAAACAAAATATACAAAAGTAACAACATGAACAATTGTAATTATGTTAGGAAAAGTGAAAACGATGCGTTTTTTCTTTGTTTTAATAGATTTACAACATTTTTTTGGGTTCCATTGTTTTTTTTTGCATTTGGCCCATCAAACCAACAAAAAAAAAGGCTAATTTTTTTTTTTAAATACTGCGATCCAACTAGTTTTCTATAATCTGCTCCAGGTCACGGTTCAATTCGGGCCAATCCAGTTCAAGGCAGGTCCAAAACAGGCCAACCTCTTGAATGGTCCAAACCAATCCGCCTTCACTATTTGAATTGCTTCATCAAAGTAGAAATAAGTGGTCTTTGCAATGCCCTTAGACACTAATAACACCTTATTTTATGAATCAATAGGCGTGCATCAGCCTACAGCTGATCTAGATGAAGTATGTTTTCGTGTGTCTCCCTCTTTGGGAATAGCTGGGAAGCTCATATAGTAAGCATAGTGGCTATACATTTTGGCAGGAAGCTGCAGCCAGATTAAAATTTTCAACTATAATAATTTTTTTTAAGTTATTTCACATAATCTGCAAATAAGACCTTGCCAAACTAAGCCAAGCCACTTTTAAAGAGAGAGAAAAAAAATAAATCATCTTGCTACCATCAGGTACAATATATATGTATATAACATTGTTGCTAGTATCAATTGCAACATAAGTACTCAACTCACTTTTCATTGCCCCTGATTTGTGAACCTAGCTAAATAAAGTTAAGTGGTTTGTTCATTTTTTCCGGAAATTATGATGTATGGATGACAGCATATTTTACCTAACAATGAAGATGTATGATGCTGTAACTTGCGGCGTCTTGTATCTTAAATAACATTGTTTGCACCTTGAGTTTGCATTTATGCTCATGGAATTTGTTTTGAATGTTTGTCTGCAGTGTTCTGGTTCACAGTGGTGGGGTTCATGGCGGACACTACTATGCTTACATTAGGCCGACACTATCAAATCAATGGTATGCATCATGTTCCAGGAAACTTAGAAGTCGTGCATCATCTACATGTGCATTGCATTTGAGATAATAATAGAACTGTTCAAGGGTCTTAATCATATAAAGTTATGATGACAATTGAGGAATTATTTAACATTTTATAGTTCAGATTTCTCTATATTGACCCTATGTTAAATGAACTTACTCTATGTTGTGTCTTGACAAAGATATAAAGCCTTTATACTGTCTACGGTGTACCAAGACAAATTTAAACTAGTGATGTTGTTAATGTGTGGCGTGTGTTTGTGTGTCTACATAAACACAAATATGTTTGTTGTTCATGTATTGGGATCTTGCCTCAATCTGAGCTTTTCATCCCTTCGGCTAATACTACCTGAGATCTCTTATATTGACAACCTTGTTTGTGCATTTTCTTTTAATTTCTGTCTTGAATATTTTTTTTGTCTTGTATTGCTAGAATAGTCAAGAGTTCCCCTTAACTCTTATGTATTTCTATCTTGATGGTTTCATACTAATTTCAAGTCTGAATGTGGAGCATGATTTGATTTTCTTTAGGTTTAAATTTGATGATGAACGAGTAACAAAAGAAGATATGAAGAGAGCCTTGGAAGAACAGTATGGTGGTGAAGAAGAGGTAATAGTCTGTAGCTTTAATTTAGCTTTTTCCATCTATTTTTGCATGATATTTTAATCTTTTTTTTCTTCCAGTAATATTGTCCACTTTTTTCTTTTGGGTTATCTTCATTTGATCTTTTGTACTCTACAGTTACCTCACACAAATCCTGGTTTCAACAACTCTCCCTTTAAATTTACAAAGTACTCAAATGCGTATATGCTTGTTTATATACGCGAAAGTGACAGAGACAAGATAATTTGTAATGTGGATGAAAAGGACATTGCAGAACACCTCAGAGTAAGAAGTTAGATATATTGATAGTGTTTTAATTTATTGCTTATATTTTTATGTAGACGTGCTTCACTTTCAATAACACTTTTCAGATAAGATTGAAGAAAGAACAAGAAGAGAAAGAGCAGAAGAGGAAAGAAAAGGCAGAGGCTCATTTGTATACCATCATAAAGGTTAAAAAATCTTTGTTTTCAAGTCACAGTCAGATAATTGTTGGCTTTGATGTATTGTATGTTATGCATATGAGCCTCAATTATAATTGTGTTCTTGAGCTCAGGTTGCACGTGATGAAGATCTGCTTGAACAAATTGGAAAGGATATATTCTTTGATCTTGTGGATCATGACAGAGTGCGAAGTTTTCGCATTCAAAAACAAATGCCTTTTACCTCTTTTAAGGTATTGTTTATTGTGTTATAATGCATTTTGGATTTCTAAAATTTGGGATTGGATCATTGGAACATTTATGAGAAATGGGAAGACTATTGCGCACATTCATTATATTGTGCTTGCTTTTTACTTATTTATAATACTCTGAAGTTTGAGAGAAACCAAGTAAACTAAAAGATAATTGTTCAACTCCAAAAAATTTATTTATGTATTTGTTTATATGTTTGTATATATTTCTTCCTGTTAAATTTCTGATATAAGTTTTTTTCTCCAGGAAGAAGTTGCCAAAGAGTTTGATATACCTGTTCAGTGCCAACGTTTTTGGTTGTGGGCAAAGCGTCAAAACCACACATATCGGCCAAATAGACCACTGTCAGCTCAGGAAGAAATGCAATCTGTGAGTTGTCTTCATTAATTACCCATATGCAAGTCAAGTTCCCCTGCTTTTGTGCTCCATGATTTTGCATGGTTATTGTCATGTCTTTAGGAGTTTGCAATGATGTATGCTATTCTTGTTCACAACCTTAATTATGTTTTATTTCCTTAACAAAGTTGTTTATTTTTCTATTGTGAAATATGTGGTGGGAATTTAAAATCCAACTCATCTGCTTTATTCATTCATTAACATAAATTGTGACTGAAAGTTTCTTTTCCACTGTGATTGGAATGTGAAATTGGTTCAGTGCTGAAACAGGGTAGTCATTTACTATTATTACACATTTCTCTATTTTGCTTGTGAATATTGTGGGATTTTGGCTAAGATTCTTGAGATGTAGCATCTCCGATGTATTAATTTCTCTGACTTATTTCTAAGATCCTCCTTGAATTGTTGTTAAAGGATTTTTATTTTTGCAAAGTTTCTTAGAACATGTTAAGACAATACTGTTGCTATAAGAGATTCATTATTTAGGTTATTGTTTGACACTTGGAGGGGAACTTGGCCTAGGATGATATCTTATTAGATTTAGTACTC
This sequence comes from Chamaecrista fasciculata, assembly GCA_003254925.1. Taxonomy (NCBI): domain Eukaryota; kingdom Viridiplantae; phylum Streptophyta; class Magnoliopsida; order Fabales; family Fabaceae; genus Chamaecrista; species Chamaecrista fasciculata. The sequence goes on along the minus strand of QANZ01037137.1, from coordinate 28,191 downwards.
ACTTCTGCGACTTTCATTGTAATTCCTTAAATAGTAGAAATGAAAATTTCATCATAAGAAGTGATATGTACCAATCGGGTATATTTATTTCCATAAAATAAATGGGGTATATTTATGATCCTCTTGTTGACCTTGATTTATATAAGCTGTGTTGTGACACTGAACATTTGTAGGTGGGACAACTGAGAGAAATTTCCAATAAGGCAAATAGTGCTGAGCTGAAGTTATTTTTGGAAGTGGAAATGGGGCAGGTAATGTTTCCTTTGATAGTTTGTTCTTCTTTCAGTTCGTCTTGATTGTCTGTTAGAGACTCTTGGGTATGAAATTCTCATCTTCATAACTTGTAGCTGATATGGACTTCTTTGTTATGACTTTTGCAATGAATCAGGATTTGCGGCCCATTTCTCCTCCTGAGAAGTCTAAAGAGGAGTTATTTTTATTCTTTAAACTTTATGACCCTTCAAGAGAAGAGCTTCGGTACTTGCTCTATCTATTACTTTTAAGTTTCAACTGTGGTTAATTACTTAAAAGTTTCTATTTTGGTTTCCTTAGATATGCTGGGAGGCTTTTTGTGAAGAGCAGTGGGAAGCCAATGGATATTATAGCAAAACTAAATGAAATGGCTGGATATGCTCCTGATGAAGAAATTGAGCTCTTTGAGGTTAACCAATTCACATCTCATCTCATTTATCGACCATTAAGAGAGAGATAAGTGCTTACATTTTGTTTTTATACTTTCAGGAAATTAAATATGAACCTCATGTTATGTGCGAACATGTCAACAAGAAGGCCACATTCCGTGCCAGTCAGGTATATATGGCAGTAACTTCTTCTATATGGATTGCTATTTCAGTTCTTTTTAGCAATTCTTTTCTTTGGTATTATTTATATTTATTACTTATTTTGCATTATGCTTTTCATGCCTAATTGTTTTCTATAGCATTTGCTTACCTATGTATCTTGCTGTACCTCTTATTTTTTGACAGCTTGAGGATGGAGATATTCTTTGCTTTCAGAAGTCTTCCCGAGTTGGAAGTGGCGAACAGTATCGTTATCCGGATGTTCCTTCATTCCTGGAATATGTGCATAACCGTCAGGTATGAACTTTCTCAACCATGATAGTATATTTCTTCTATTATATTATAATTTTTGCACACTCGGATTTCAACTTCTTTGGTCTTACGATGCATGGTTCTTCTGCTAAGTGCAAAGAGGCTAATCTAACTGTATCAGATGTGTCAAATATGGACACTCCCTTTACCTTCCATACATACCTGGATCTGCATAGCCCATTGCTTAATATCCTGAGATAGTTTACTTTTGGAAGAGAAATATTAGAAAAGAAGGTGAGGGTGGGGGATGGGAAAATTGCAAATGAAGCAGGTTTCCTGGTTTAGTTGCCTCTCTATTGTCATCTTTTTTGAAAAATGAAATTGTGCTGAGTTTGAAAGCCCCGTGTAACTTTAGCAGAGCTATTCCATCCCTTTGCATATTAGATAGAGTTATTCCCTCAAAGTACCCATGTGTAGAACACCAGAAAGAAGAGACATACACATTTATCCCATAACATATGTAAGGGCAAAGTCTTAAGGATATGCCCATTGAAGATGCAGATTTCAGTTCTAGCCATACAAACCGGAGTATTTCATAGAGCGCACAACCCTTGGATATAATCCATATTTGTTCTGGATTACCTTGTGTCTTAACGTAGCTGTTATCCCATCTCTTAAATTATTTTTCTACTAAGGAAAACAGCAAAATAAAAGTTTCTGCTTTATTTAAAATAAAACTATTATTTGTTATGATTCCATAAAATATAAATTTAAAATATCAAAATTAATTAGATTTACAAATAAACAAATTAAAATATAAAATAAAATAAGAAATTAAAAGAAATGTAGAAATTCTGTGATTATACAAATATAAAAACCTTAAAAAAAACGGTTGCACTCTCCAATAAATTAGCAAGCACATGGGCCCAGTAGCCTACCTACTAAATTCTGATTCATCTTTCTCACCTCAACACCGGACCCCAATCTCTGTTTTTGACTCTATTCTGTGTGTTTTTACCCTATTATGTTGATAATTTGACATTTCTCATCTCAATTAAAATCTTCATTCTCCCCTACCATCCATGTATTTCATTACTTGCTGTTCAAGATCAAGAAACGTTGGCAAGATTGTTTTATTTTATTTTATATGGAAACAAGTCTTGTAAGGATTTTAGTTTAGTGACCATACCTGTATGTGTATAATAAATTTAAACAAAATTCAGGCTATTTGGCCGTATTGGTGCATCATAGGTAATAACTAAAAATTAAATACAGAGGAGACGATTTTTGGGTTTTATATTTTTTAGAAGACCTGTATAGCCCAATACTATGTATGATTAAACTTGCATGTGGCCAAAGCATTGGTACAGCTCCTTATATTTTTGTAATTTAGTTCTCTAATGAAAGCATAACATGTGGTAAAACACTTTTACATGGCCATGGGAGAGAGAGAAATGGGGAGAACTTATTCGAAAACTCAATCATGGGAGGGAGAATGTAACTACTTGTTATCTTATAACTAGAGAACCTTTTAGCAAAGATATAAGAATTGTATGTTTTCCTTGCTTTATTCTTTGATGAAACCCAAGCGACCTTGGAGAATCTTCTTGCTAAAGCTAGCTGTTAAGAGGGGAGAACCAAGGCGTTTAAAAACTCCATGGAGCATCCCATACTAACTCTATTTAGGACTTGAGCCTCTTATACTATTTGCGTCAGTTTCTTACAATAGTTTGATATGCAGGTTGTACGCTTTCGGTTTCTGGAGAAACCAAAGGAGGATGAATTCTGCCTTGAGTTGTGAGTTTCTTGTGTAACTTTAATTCGTCTGTATTTTTAGATGAATGTTCTGTTTGATTACATCTAGTGGTTTATATGTGTTCTGTTCTTTGATAATGTAGGTCAAAACTTCACAACTATGATGATGTTGTTGAAAGAGTAGCTCAACATCTTGGTTTGAACGATCCTTCTAAAATCCGGCTTACATCTCATAATTGCTACTCTCAGCAGCCTAAACCTCAGCCTATCAAGTACAGGGGAGCAGAACATTTGTCTGATATGTTGGTACACTACAATCAGGTTATCTGTCACAACTTACAAGTGTAACTTTGTGTAATAGCTTCTGTTGCTTTTTATATCTCTTGAAAAACTTAGTTTTCGGACTGACATACTAAATGCTTGCTGTTTGGTCTTGTTTCTAGACTTCTGATATTCTGTATTATGAAGTATTGGACATTCCTCTGCCAGAACTGCAAGGCCTAAAAACTCTTAAAATTGCTTTTCATCATGCTACTAAGGATGAAGTGAGTATTGGTATTGGTTTCACTTGTCTATTATACAGTAGTTGTGCTATGTTAAGTTTTATGCTTCTAACAGCATTATTGTTTCTTAGGTGGTGATTCATACTATTAGATTACCAAAACAGAGCACCGTTGAAGATGTAATAAAAGATCTCAAGTCAAAGGTAAATTTATTTAATAAAGTGGGTGCATCTGTGTCCTCTCTGTTCATACAGATAATGAACAAAAAACGCATTTTGGAGCTTTAGGGTTAAAATTCCCAATTTTGATGTCATGATTATGAACAAATGCTTCGCACTCCAATATAATAGGTTGTTATTGAAATGTCCAAATGTGGGGTGAAGTATTTGAAGGAGTCTTGAAATTAAGGATTTTTTATGGTATTCGGTTAATCATGTGTCAATAAAAGCTACCCCCAACCTCTTTCCCCCATAGGTAGCTAGGATCTTCAGTTAAAAGGGGTCAAGGCTCTTGCTACTTCTAGATTGTGCCTATTTTTTTCTTTAAGCTACTCTAATTTTTTAGGGAATTTTCCCCTCAAAAAAGTTTTCCTATTGTGGTGTTAAAATACTATTTCCAAATATTGCTTCAAAAAATTGTTTAGGCTTGTTTGAATTTGAGGTTGTATCATAGTATAGTAATGTTTCAGGGCTACACTTGTACGAAGTTTCTTATATAACGGGGAAAAGTTTTTCCATGACCAATCATTGTAGAAAGATACTATTAAAGATAACTTTCTGCGTGACCAATCATAAAAGTGAAAGAATACAAATAAAACTTATAATATATAAGGACATATAAGTTTTTTGTAATGTTTTAAACACTTGATCCACTTTGAATTTTTCTTATTGTTGAATGACCTGATATAGTCTAACATCGCATTCTTGTGGTTATATTTGCTAAACATTCCTGATTTCTGCGGAATCAGTTTTCTGAACTAGTACGTTGTGATGTGAACCAGGTAGATTTATCTCATCCAGATGCTGAAATCAGATTGCTTGAAGTTTTTTATCACAAAATATACAAGGTATTGGATGGTGCTCAATCCCTTAATTAGTCTTTCAAATTCCACTAGTACTGATAGTATTGTTGATTTTCTTGAAAGTCAAGTTATAGGGCCTCATGTTTGTGATTTACTATCATTTTTTCATCTTTTACTTTGGGGTTAATGTCTGTGATTGATTCCATTAAGGTATGTTTGAATTAGTGATAATGCAAGAAGGGAAGGAAATGTTTAATTTAGACTTTTCCCTCTTATAGGATTTTTTTACAAGGAGGGGAGGACTATGAAGGATTTTTTTTCACTAATTCTCCAAGATCCTCAACCCTCATATTTGGTTGTTCTCCCAATTTGGGTGTTTGGAGGAAAAACCTATCATCAATCATTATTATTATATTATAATTATAATGATCGTCAATCATTATTATACATTTTTCTTTTCAATACCAATAAATTAAACCATTATTATTGATATTTTTTTTTAAAAAAATTAATTTGTAAAATATATTATAATTCATTATTTCATTTCATTTAAAATTTTTTATTTCCTTTTTATGTTTAATTTAAACATCCAAATGCGGGTGAAGAAAACTATAATTCAATCATTTGTCTCCTTTGTGTACCTTCTTGTTGCTTCCTCTCTTATCCCTCAAATATACATTCCGTTTATGTTTCTAGTTTATTATGTTATGTATTAAGGCTTTTCATCTTTAAATAAAAGATGTTTTGTACTTAGGCTTCTCTTTTTTTTTTTAATTTTTTTTAATTTTTTATTTTTTATAGTTTTATCATTATTTGTGGATCACTGAAATTTGAATTGTGTGAAACTGATTGTCTTTGAATTAATGGATGAATATATCTATTGGATTTAATATATATGAAAAGTAACTATAATTATAATTAAATAGAAAAAAGTCAGAATATATTAAAAAAAATTAAAAACTTATGCATTTACCATTTTTTATCACATCATTTTTTTCTTGAGCTGCTGAATGTATCATTTTTTTTTTCTGTTTTGTGAAGATGTTCTACTTTTTTATTGATATCCATCTTAATTTTTGCTCTTCCTATTTCAGATTTTCCCTCTGAATGAAAGGATTGAGAATATTAATGATCAATATTGGACATTACGAGCCGAGGAGGTAAAGATCTGTATTTGTGCAGATTATATTGAATTATCTGTCTGCTGATGGATTGTTTATTTATGATAGCTAAATACAAATTTCTGGGTTGTTGGATGCTATTCCTTTTTCTGGATCTTGTAACTTGGAGGCTATTCACTACTTTGTTCATGCGTAGGGTTATATAGCAGAGATGAACATCTAGTTATAATTTTGGGTTCACTTTGTTTCAATGACCTTTGATTTTTTGAAAAGGAAAAAAAGAATGTGGCCTACTGTTATGTTTTTTGGATATTTTGTACAAGTGCTTCCATTTTATGCTGTACCAGAAAAATGAGCATACACATATTTGTACTAAAATATATTGAACTAGAAAGAAAATAGGATAATAGAAACAGAGGGAAAAAGTGGTGGGTAGTTTATAAAAAAATGTAATCTAAATATATATTTACATGTGTTAGACCTACAGACCATGAAAGAAAAAGTGTGATAGAAGAGGGGGTGCAGCCTATGGCTGTAATTGGGCTTGGGTCCACTACAAATAAGGCCGGTCATGTGGGATACAGAGGAAGAATGATGATCTGTGCAAAGGACAAAAGAAGGAAAGCAAAGAAAAGGCTGCTGCAGAATGGCAAGAGTGTGTGAGATTTGCAATATATAATGTGGGATGCTAGGGGTTTAAGGCAAGGGAAAAATTAGGGAATGGTTTGGCGGAGAGTCTAGCCTCTCAAAAGCTAGAGTGCTAGACAACCTTAGGTTACTGTCTTTATTTCTGCTGTTTACTTAGTATTCCAGTAGTGTGTCTTGTGCAGGGTTTGGTTCTTGCAATTTCTGGTTCTGTTAGCCATTATTGGGCTGTGTTTTGTTTTTCTGGTGTATGAGCTATTTTATTCTGTTATATATAAAATAGTTGAGTATTTTCAGTCACTAGGCCATATTAACATGTCACCAGTTTTTTATTTCACCTAATATTTATATGTATAGAAGAATAAGCCATTTTGGTTGGGAAATTTTGGGAACATAGTTCAAGATGGAAATATGACTCCTTTGGTAGTTATTGAGATTTGAAAGTAATTAATCGAAATGTATAATTTTCTTTTTAAAAATTGAACCAAGTTATATTTTGGCCAGATACAGCATTTTTAGTTACAAGATTATTAGTTTGCTTTAAGTTGTGTTTGCTATTTTGTCTTCTTGTCTTCTACTTCTCTCTGATATTTTATTGTTCTTGTTCTTCTGCTGGTGATTACTACAAGGTAGGAAAGGAAATTAGGAAATCAAAATAGGATTTGCAAGAGGAAACGCCTAACTTATCTGAAGTCTGACCTATCGCATCTTTTTTTTTTCTCTAAGATATTTCATGAGTCATCTGTTTCTTTATCGGTTGTGATATGGTCTTGTACTTTCTTACCATAGTGCATTGTTCCTCTGTATTTTGGTTTCTTACTATAAGTTTATATCTTTTCTTTTTTTGTTACACTGCAGATTCCTGATGAAGAGAAGAACCTTGGTCCCCAAGATCGGCTGATCCATGTATATCATTTCATGAGAGATGCAGCTCAAAACCAATCCGTAAGATCAAATTAGTCTTTTATGAGTTAATACTGCTATTGTGCTGCTTTCCCCTGCTTGGTTCATAATATCATGCTTTCTTTGAGGAGTTTAGTTATTGGTTGAAATTCTTTTTTCTATTTTTCTTATGTGGTGGGATGTTGGGGTTATCGGCAATGACATTATAAACAGCATGTTCAGAATTTTGGAGATCCATTTTTCTTGGTGATACATGAGGGTGAGACATTAGCTGATGTCAAATTGAGGATACAGAAAAAGTTGCAAGTTCCAGATGAAGAATTTTCCAAGGTAATAATTACTTTTTAGTTTTTATGCTTACAAATATGTTATAATGTGATCTTTTAATGGCATTCTGGCACAGCTTGTTAGAGATTGGATAGTGAAGTCAAATGTATAAAGATATATCCTCTTTAGAAAAATTAGACAAAATAGCTTTCTTTTGAAGGTAGAAGAGATTGAAAGGAATGGAGAAATGGTATTGTCTTACAAAAGATATGAGAAATCATGGAATATGGCCCCAATCCTGACTCAAATTTCACAGCGATTCCCTGATGTTATAAATGTCTGTTACAAATGTCCCCACTGGAAAGTTAAAAGCACAATGCTATCCCGTGGTAGTTGCAAAGATCACAATATACCATCCGGCTTTTGTGCATTCCTTTCCAAAACCTTGATATTTTGTCAAGAAAAACTGCTCCAATGTCAAGGGTTAACTCACTGCTCCCATGATACCTATTCGTAGACTTACCATCCACTAATAAACCTGTCAAATTAATCAATCTTAGTCTACCATTTAATTTCTCACTTCAACTATGCCTTTGGCCTCCGATTAATGGAAGACATTCCCTTTTTTATACCTAGGCTCCCATTTAATTCTTATCAAAATACCATTGACCTTGTTCAATTTTGTTTCTTGATGCATAACAATATGTTGATATCTGGCTTATCTTTTGAGAGAACCTTTTTGTCCACCTTCCACGTCCTAATGGATAGGCCAAAATCACTAATTCAAGCAACCATTGGAAGTATGAACGTAATGGATAGTTCTTAAAGACTACTTTTTTTCTGTGGTATGCCAGATACTTGTAATTTGTGCTTAGTCATAATGCAAACTGTATACTTTTGTTAATTTTACATTTACACTGAAGAGGAAGTATAACTACTGCTGGCTAATTTTACTTAAACTGTTGAATGTTTGATTTTCTCTCATGATTGATGTAATATTCCTATGTTGTCCGTCTGTTTTCCAGTGGAAGTTTGCATTTTTATCACTTGGTCGTCCTGAATACCTTCAAGATTCAGATATTATTTCAACTCGGTTTCAGGTATTTCGATCCTCTTTATCCTGTGGTTTACCTTACCTTTTGGTGGTTGTTCAAGTATGAGGATTTACCAGGGGACATTCTGAGTAACTTACTCTATCTTTTTATTTATTAGAGAAGGGATATCTATGGTGCCTGGGAGCAATATCTTGGATTGGAACACACTGACAATACTCCTAAAAGGTCCTATGCAGCCAACCAGGTATAAAATAATGCCCTCAAAGACTAAACCTCTTCCTTTCCTGTGAGGGATGGGGATAAAAACTCAAGGATATGACAATTATTGATAAAGTAGGATAGGATAAACCTATATAGGTCAAGAAGTAATACTTGTGTTAAGAGACAGAGATATTGATAAAAAAATAATTATTGGCCTCCACTGTATAGCTGGAGCTCTTGGGTTGAAATAGTCCTTGACTCTTTTGAAGTATGTTTATACTTTATATACTTAATATTTTTTTAAAAAAATAAAAATAAAAAAACTTCAAAAAAAAAATCAAAGTTGCAAGAATTAGGTATAAGTTATAACCTATCGTGACAAGTCGTGGTGGTGACTGGTAATTCTACATTAATGAAGATTAATAATAGTTATGTAGGTAGATATCTATTCTGTAGTTTATTTCATTCGTTCTTGGTCACTCTTCCTCTCAAGCAAGACATTTAGACATGAATCAATCACTGACCTTGTGTTTCAGTTGCTACATTCCTTTTGATTGTTAAATTGATCATATACTTCAATCTAAAGCTGTTTTCAGCTGATGACTATAATGCCCACTGCAATGAACTTTATTTTGAGGTTTTATAACCCGCCAATGATAACTTCTGAATTTTCTTTTTTGCAGAATCGTCATACATTTGAGAAGCCAGTCAAAATCTACAATTAGAAATTTTCTTTTGTCATCTCGATCAGTCAATAAAATTACATGCCAGTGGCACTTGCAACTATCTGAAGGTAGCTTTAGTATAGAGAAGCGTGGATCTTCTTTTTATGAGTATTTTGCGTACATCCAAATCCATAATTCTTTAGTTGAGATGGGATGAGTATAGCCTTGAATTGGTTAGAACTTAGAACTGAATTTGTCTCGAGCACTCCTCTGTGGTGGTTAGGAAGGAAATTGAGCCTTCATATATTTTCCTGTGTAATTTGGTACATAAGATTTTGGTGGGGTTCTGTATAGTGGCTATAGCCTATAGGTATATTGAATAATATTCATGCCTTCCGTATGTTTTCCCATTCTGGCCTTTTGATTTCCTTTTCCTGGATATATATATATACCTTCAGAGGATGGGGATGTGTATAATGTTTTTTTTTGCAGGGTCACCCCAGTAATTTTACCCTTCGTTTTTTTTGGGTCCAAGTAATTTTTCTTTCTCTTCATCCTTTTCTTTTTGGGCTATCAGAAGCTGTGCACGTGTGCAATGGGCAATGGGTCAAGTCAACCCACCAAAACCAAATCAATACATCATGTTGGTTTAGATGTATAAAATTGCATTATGTGGATTTAGTTCTGTTTATGGGATTTAGAAAAATTAATCATATCATACTTTCAACTAAAATAGTCGTCATTTGCTTATTTTGATGAAATAATTTATAGTTTAAATTTTTTTTCATGACAAATATGTCATTTTACTATTTTATTTTCTTAAAAAAAATTTGATAAACCCACTCAAACTGTTAAAATAATAAATTGACATCATCGGTGGTGAGGTAGTTTGTATTTAGAAGGTTAAATTGCACTAAGACTCTTTGAGGGGAGAAAATAGTCCTGAGTTTTAAAACTTGTTTAACTTGATAAACAGATCTTGAGTTTTGAACTGTGCTTACTTAAAACCCATGAATTTTAATACTTGATAGACGAGCTTTCAATTTTGTTCATTTAATACCTTGAATTTTTTAAAAAATTGAGGCTATTTATGGGTCAAGTGAGCAAAGTCGAAAGTTAAAGAGATTTGTTTGTTAGTTCTAGTGAGCCCAATTGAAAACTTCAAGTTTTATAATTCGGGTATTTACTTAGAGCAACTTAGCCTATTTAAAAGCATCACATTTTTTGTTAACACTATGCTAATCCAGCTGATTCCCCAAATATCCTTGCTCTTCCCTATACATATGTTGGTTAAATTCCGTTGTCTAAGAAAATGATTACCGTCCCAAAAAAAAGAAAATGATTAAAATATAATTTTCATTTTGTCTTCCTTTTTAGGGTTAAACAAAAATGGCATATTTCAACAATTGAAGAGATGCCCAAGAGCTAATAAGTCCATAAATAAATAATGGAATTGTCATTTTGTCATGAAATATTGGGTCTCAATTCTCAAGCCCACATGAAACGAAATTTGCCTTTTTAATTATTTAAATTGTCACTAAGATGTATACTATTAGTTTAAATTTAAGAATTAAATTGTCACTAAGATCAAACAATTGACAATTGAAATATTCTAGATTTAAAGATTGATTTGTTGATTTAGTATAAATTCAAAGAACCTCTCTTTCTATTTTATTAGTTGTAGTTTTTAGAATTAGACCTGCGAAATTATTCATCCGCATGAAATAATAAAAATAGTAAATGGCAAAAGACCTATTAGTGCCCTGAACGTTTGGGGTCAGTTTCAGTTATGCCCCCAATGTTTATTTTGTGTCAGTTATGCTCTTAACGTTTCACATTGTTGTCAATTATACCCTAACCTTAATTTTTTTTGGCCAAAGTCCTATTTTGGTTCCTCAGGTTTGCTCAAAGTTCTGGTTTGGTCCTTCAGCTCATGAAGTGTCTATACTTCATAGCATTAGGAGCACCAATAAACCTTTTGCCATAGTAAATTAAATTCTTGAAAATCATGTGTTAAAATGTTTCAAAGAATACTTTACATAATATTCATTTATTTTCTTCTTGTACATCGATGTAATCTATTCAAGCATGGAGGCAAGTCCATTCACTTAACTAGAAAGTGAAAACAAAAAAGGGCATATATAACTTTCCATCCGTGATCAGCTATATATTAATTTTAAGGGTAAAATATATAAATTTTTTAAAAAATTTTAGTCATGTGAAAATTTATCTAAATCTTAGAAAATAAAAAAAGATTCTTTGAACTTTTCACTTGTGTAAATAATTCTTTTGTTAAACTTTTTTATGAAAGAAAAAATATGTTTTTTTTTATATAGTTTTATGATTATTGCTCAATTTAATTATATTGATCTAATCTTAAAAATAATTATCTATATAAAATTAAAATTTAAGTAGTCTTTTAAGGAATTTTTTATACTGTTACTAAAACTCTAATAATTGTTGTGCATTGTAACCTACTTTTCATTCTCATTACTTATTTGACAAAGTCAAAATTATCCATAACATCATCTACCTAGCTAGTACATCATTAATAATCAAGAACAAAATTAATTAATACATTATTATACTAATTAATTAGCACCCCATGACTTTATTTGGCTTGAGCACAGGCTTCTTATTCTCCACAGTGCCATCATTTCCCGCCAAAGCCCTATACTTATCTTTCCTTGTAAAGCTTGTACATTCATATGATAATGTAGCCGCAATCACTCTTTGTATATAATTTGCAACCTCATGGCTCGTCTTGCCTGAGCCACAGGTTAGCTCTTTAGGCAACTTGTTCAAGAATGTGACCTCATAAGCTGGACTAGGGTTCATGAAGAAGTAAAATGGATCCAACGCCTTCCACCCTCGAGCCGTGGTCCCATGGAACATGCTCATCCGGTTCACCATCGCCACCGGCACGAGCTCGTCGGTGAGCTCGGCAAAAAGGGCCGAAAACCTAAGCAAGAAGGGCTCCCTACACGTTGTCCCTTCTGGGCATATGGCCAAGTCACCTGTTGTATAGTTTGTGATATATGTAAAACGTTTTTAATTGAGTAAAAGATAGACTGTTTTATTGTACATCAAGTAAAGTTAGAATTATATGTTTAAATAAGATTAGAGTACACTAAGACATTATGAGTTTTAGGTCGCTTGAAGCAAAAGATATGTGAGTTTTAAAATTTGACAAACAGTGTCTTTGAATTTTTAACTTTGCTCACTTAAGACATTTGAGTTTTAAAACTTGACAGATAGACTCATTAAGCTTTTAATTTTGTTTACTTAGACCTCTAAATATCCTCACTTTTTATAAAGCTCAAATGTCCTAAGTGAATAAAAAAAAATCATGAGGTCGATCTGTTTGTCAAATTTTGGAACTCAAGGATCGTAAGTAAGCGAAATTGAAAATTCAAGAGTCTGTTGATTAAGTTTAAAAATTCTTGGATATTTTTTTCCCCTAACCTAAAACTTGAGCGATCTTAGTGCAATTTATTAGCCTTTAATAAATAAAGATTGAAATCTTACTTTGGTCTCTTATATATTAGTATTTTTAATTTAGTGCATCATAGATTTTTCTTCTCAATACTTTTGTTATCAATATCAGTCTTTTCTATCTAATATTTAACTAAATTTACTAGATATCACCGCTAATTGAATATATAATATTATTATTTAATGATATAGTACTTTAATTAACGCATAAAAAAATTTTGATTTTCATAAAACAAAACAAATTTATAGAAAACTTACAAATTTTATGATTTTAGAACATCACTTATTATATTAACATGTCATTCTATTAATTGAGTAAAAATCTAGAGAGAATAAAATTGATGAAAACAAATTGTTGAGGACCAAATCGAGAAGAGAAATCTAAGAGGAACTAAATTTAAAAAAAAAAAGGTGAATACTTGAGGGACTAAATTAGAAATCTTACCTTCTTCCAAAAGCTTCCTTATCATGGCTGCATCCTTGACCCGGTCCCGGTTCAAGGCGACCGTCTTGATCGGCGAGATGATCTCGGAGAGCCGGGAGATGGAGTAGGTCACCGCCGGGACGGGGCGGCCGAGGGCGGTAGAGAGAAAGATAGGGTCAAGTAGGGTTCTATGTGAGCAAATAAAAAGGACACCACTTTGATGACCTAATTGGGATTTGTTGACTGGTGGGGGAGGGGTACCCTTGACCTTAACACGTACACCAAGTGCCCAAAAGGCATAATAAACTAAGGGCATAGGAAGTAGGGCTCCACTAGCAATACGTATGATAGCTAAGGATAGTCCTATGGGAAACCATAAGACTATGAATAAAGCAACAAAGGGTGTGGGCTTTTGAACAAGACGACCATCGTGGAAAATTATGGGCTTTGGGAGTTTTTCAAGTGGAACAGATTTTAGTTCTGGCTTCCTTGGGACAAAGTAACCCTCCTACATGTTCATGTGTTTGTTATGATCAATAATGGCTATCCATATAATAATTAGATAAATAAAATAAGACTAAATTAACAAATTAGCCTTTGAAGTTTGAACCACTCTGAAAGATTAAAAAAAATATAGTTTAGTTATCCCTAAAATATCAAACGAGTATACTTATCAATCATTTTCATGGCCTAAATAGTATATTATTTTAATTTTTCAGAAACTGAAAAATATATCGTTTTAATCTTTCAGAAATTAAATTGTGTATTTCATTCTTTTAGGGACTGAATTGTTAATTTAGTAATCTTTTATGGACTGAATTGTTAGTTTACTCATAAAATAATTTGATAAATATTATAATGATTTCTATTGAAAGTATTACTTTTATTTTAATAACAAAATATTACACGAAATAAAAAAATTCAAGAAATCTTTTATTATTTTTCAAAATTTTAACCTCAATCAATTAATTTGACGTGCATAATTAAGTATTAACTAATAAAAAGTCTAAGTGTTCTTTTGGTCTCATATTTTTCCTTTTTAGTCCTCTATCTTTTTTTTTTGTTGCACTTTTGATTTCATATTTTATGGTTAAGTTGGAGAATTGGTCTTATATTTTTGCAAAACGTTCCACCTTCAATCTCATTTGACCCAAAAATATAAGACTAATTCTTCAACGTGACCAAAAGATATGAGACAAAAATGATATTAGACCAAATTCAGACTTTTTGCAATGATTTTTAAACTAAAAGTATAACAAAAATGATACAGGACCAAATTGAGAACTGAGCAAAAGAGATGAGACCAAATTTACACTTTGAGCTTAATTAAATTACCTTGCACAAAGCCATAAAAGGAGCATCGGTAAGCCTATCTCCAAGCCCTACATGAGGTTGTTCATCTCCAAAAGCCTTCTTCAATGCATTAGCCTTATTTTTCCCCACAAGTATCCCTGGCTTTGCCACTAACCCTGTGGCTCTTCCTTTATAACTCCCTAACTCTGTCCCTAACACCAAATCCGCACCCAAATACTCTTTTAAAAATGGCTCCACCATAACCCTAGGGTTTGCCGTCAAAACGCACCGTTTCCCGCACCCCGAGAACACCCGCCAGCTCTGCGGGTGGACATCACCGGCGTAAAACTTCGGTAGCACCGCGCGTGCCACCGACTCGATGCTGGCCATCCGCATCCCGGCCATCGCGGCGAAGATCAGCACTTGGATCCCGGCTGCCTCGGATACAAAGTAGTAGAGGACTCCGGCCACCGGGGCGAGGAGGAGATAGAGGAGGAGCCGGAGAACGCCGCCGACCTCGAACGCCACGAGGGCGAAGTAAGGGAAGGAGCTCCTGCCACGTAGCAAGGTGCCATCCATGTCAGCAACCACACTGTGCTTGTCTCTCCCTATGGAAGAGCATTTGCTAACCTCAGGAAAACTAGTTAGTGTAAAATTAGTAGCAATTTCAGCCATATAGGTAGATAGATAGGATAGATTTGAAAGAAGCAAAAAGTTATTTGGGACTTTAATTTGATGATGATGA
>QANZ01037137.1:2342-12905 GCA_003254925.1 Chamaecrista fasciculata | reverse complement strand
TGATAAGCCTCTGCTGACGTATGCACGTAGGAAGAAGCCACGTCAGCAAGAAAAACCACATCAGCAAGAATACTTGCCTATGAGTGACTCAGATAAGAGTTTCCTTCTTTTTCTGAGCATTAAAGACATGATGTAGGGTGGTATGTCGTGGGCATGCCATTTTAGCCACTATCTCCACTTTCCTAGTTTTTAGGCATTTCCCTTTGTTGCACGTTTTTAGGCTTTGATTTCTGCTTTCAGTTTCTAGCTGGGTATTATAAATACCTTTAGGTTCTTTCTGTTATGTTCATGTTAAGATTTGAATTCAGTATTGTATTTGGGTTTAGTCCACTTACGGACTCATTTAGTGGAGATTTCTTTGTTCAGATTCTTGCTTAGTTCTCTGCCACTATTCCTATTTTATATATTCTGCTCTTCCATACCTGGGTTCTCTATCATTTGGTATCAGAGCCAGGTTTACCTCCACCATGGTTGAAACACGATCCTCCACCGCCGCTAACCCTCAAACCATACCTGATGCTGCTATGGAGTCTCTTTTGAAGCAAATTGCTGACCTAACTACTGAAGTTGCTGCGTTGAAGAAAGGCAAATCCCCAGATGTGAGACCGGAACCATCTCGCCCCCAGAGCCATTGGAGGGACGAACCTGATGAGTGGGAGAACCCATGGGGTGGACGGGGTTCTTTTAGGCCCCCCTACACCAAGGTTGAATTTCCCAAGTTTGATGGAGGCGATCCGAGAGGTTGGATTCTGAAGGCGGAAAAATACTTCCGTTATTATCAAACACCCGAGGAGTCGAAGGTAGATGTAGCGGCGATGTATCTTGAAGGCGATGCACTTGACCTTTTCGCATGGGTCAATTCAGAGAGGACGCTGCTCTACTGGGAGGAGTTAGTGAAAATCCTTCAAGAACAATATGGACCAGCGGAGTTTCAGAATCCCGACGAGTACCTCGGCGCCGTGAAACAGACCGGAACTGTGCAAGAGTACCGACTGGAGTTTGCTAAGAGGGCAGCGAGAGTGAAGAACTGGCCAGAGCATTGCTTGCTGGGTATCTTCCTCAACGGCTTAAAAGAAGAGCTTAAGGCAGATGTGAGGATTCATAAACCTAGAAGTGTCTATAAGGCTGTGAGTTTGGCCTTAGAATATGAGACAAAGTTGGGCTCTATGAAGACTCATAAGGCCCAATCATTTTCGGCCCAAAATACCAAACTCCCAACTCAAAGTCGCAGCCCCACAACACATTCTCAGCAGCGCTTGCTTCCAGGGAGTTCGCCGAACACATCTGCGTCTTCTGCTAGCGTTACCCAACCCCAAAATTCGTGGGATTTGCTGCGGCAATCAAGGAGAGAAAAGGGGCTCTGTTTTCGCTGTGGTGAGCGCTTCTACCCTGGGCATAGGTGCAAACATTCCTCACTTCAAATCATGGAGATGGATGACGCCACCAACAATGAAGGGGCTGAGGGGTTCGAAAATTTTGAGGAAGCTGAGAACGAATTGGGTATGGCTGAAATATCCTTCCATGCTATTTTAGGCCATCATTCAACTACCACCATGAAGCTTCAGGGAGTAATCAAGGGTAAGGAGGTGCTGATTTTGGTTGACAGTGGATCAACCCACAATTTCATCTCATCAACTTTGGTTCAAAAATTACAACTCCCATCAAAACCGGTATCCTCTTTCGGCGTACAGATTGGGAATGGAGATGTTATTCAGTGTAATTCTCTATGTGAAAGAGTAGAAGTTAAGATGGCCAACTTGGTCATTGTTGAAGATTTCTATCCATTCTCAATTGGTGGGGCAGATTTGGTGCTCGGAATCAAATGGCTGGCATCACTCAACACAGTGCAAGCCAACTGGAACAAAATGTTTCTGATTTTTACTCTGGATGGGAAGCGCTATAAATTGCAAGGAGTACCTCGGAACAGTGTGAGTGAAGTATCCTTGAAGAGTATGGTCAAAGAAGGGGAAGACACTCTGTTCAACAACACTCCAGTTCACTATCAACAACTAATTCACCAGTTTGCAGCTGTTTTCAGCGAACCCACCACTCTTCCTCCTTTCCGTGAGCATTCACACGCCATCCCTCTCATCCCATATGCAGTAGTTCCAAATATCCGTCCATATAGGTACCCACATGCCCAAAAATCTGAGATTGAGAAACAGGTGGAATCACTTTTGCAATTGGGATTCATTAGACCGAGTACCAGCCCATTCGCTAGTCCAGTATTACTAGTACAGAAGAAGGATTCATCTTGGCGGATGTGTATTGACTACCGCAAGCTAAATCAAATCACCATTCCCGATAAGTATCCCATTCCAACTATTGATGAACTCCTGGATGAACTACACGGAGCACAGGTCTTTTCAAAGATTGATCTTCGTTCGGGTTATCATCAGATTCGGGTTCAACCGGATGACATTCACAAGACAGCCTTCCGCACTCACAGTGGCCATTACGAGTTCACTGTAATGCCGTTTGGCTTGACTAATGCACCTTCTACTTTCCAGGCTGCCATGAATGACCTGTTCCGACCTTATCTTCGTAAGTTTGTGTTGGTCTTTTTTGATGATATACTTATATACAGTGCTAACATGGAGCAGCACCGAGAACACCTTCGGCTTGTCCTTCAAACACTTCAGAAGCATGCTTTCTTTGCCAAAGGAAGCAAGCGCCTTTTTGGACAGCCATCAATCCACTTCCTAGGGCATGTGGTATCCCAGGAAGGTCTATCTATGGAAGATGAAAAGATTCAGGCAGTGGTGGATTGGCCCCGACCTACTAATGTCAAGGAACTCCGAGGATTCTTGGGGCTCACGGGTTACTATAGGCGCTTTGTGAAAGACTATGGGATTCTTGCCCGACCTCTCACAGAGTTAACCAAGAAGAATGCTTTTCTTTGGTCTAACAAAGCAGAGGAGGCGTTCAACCTCATGAAAAAGGTACTCACTACCGCCCCCGTTCTCCGTCTACCTAACTTTAATCTGGTCTTTGTAGTAGAATGCGATGCATCCATGGAAGGCGTCGGAGCTATTTTGATGCAAGATGAACACCCCGTTGCTTACTACAGCAAGGGAATGTCTTTCTCCAATCGTGTCAAATCTGCCTATGATCGTGAATTATTAGCTCTTGTGCTTGCATTGCAACATTGGAGACACTATTTATTGGGGAGACATTTCTTGGTGCGCACTGACCACAGGAGCCTCAAATTTATCTTGGAACAACGTCTTTCCACATCTGAACAGCAGCGTTTGATAATGAAGATCCTACCCTTTAATTTCTCAATCTCTTACAAGAAGGGTCAAGACAACCAGGGAGCCGATGCCCTCTCTAGGATGCCAACCCATGCTGAATTCCTTGCTTTTTCTATGCCGGTCCCACTTGATTATGCGGGGCTACTCGAAGCACTTGCCACCGATCCTATCACCAAGGAGCAAATGGACAGGTTGTCTATTAACCCCACAAGTTTGCCTCCGTTTTCCTTGGCTGGTGGTTATCTCTTTTTCAAGGACCGATTGGTAATTCCCAATTCTGCTGCACTCAAACAAACATTGCTAGAGGAAGCTCACAATTCTCCCACGGGTGGCCATGGCGGCTTCCTGAAGACACTACACCGCATCCGTACGTACTTCTATTGGCCCACACTCACCAAGGATGTTAAGAGATATGTGCAGCATTGTCTCACTTGCCAGCAAAATAAATATCAAACCCTTTCTCCTGCTGGTCTACTGCAACCTCTTCCCATTCCCAACCAAGTTTGGGAAGACATCTCTATGGATTTCATCACCGGGCTTCCAAAATCAAAGGGGTATGATACTATTCTGGTGGTAGTAGATAGATTGAGCAAATACAGCCACTTTATCCCTCTAGCTCACCCATTTTCAGCAAGTACTGTGGCTGCTGTTTTTTGCAAGGAAGTAGTTCGACTTCACGGAATGCCCCGCTCCATTGTGACTGATCGTGATTCACTTTTTCTCAGCACTTTTTGGACCGAATTGTTCAAAATTTGTAAGACTCGTCTCCACATGAGCTCGGCCTATCATCCTCAAAGTGACGGTCAAACTGAAGTAGTTAATCGGTGCTTGGAAGCATATCTTCGCTGCTTCACTCACGAACAACCTTCTTTGTGGAGTTCATTCTTGGGGTGGGCTGAATACTCATACAACACTGGTTTTCACTCCTCTTCGGGCACCTCTCCTTTTAAAATATTGTATGGCCGAGACCCGCCAGCCTTGCATCCCTTTGTTCGGGGGGAAACTAATTTACTGGATCTGGAACAGCAATTAGAACAGCGGGATGAAATGCTACGAACTCTGAAAATTCAGCTTCAAAAGGCCCAAGAACGCATGAAGGCTCAAGCCAACTCCAAACGAAGGGATGTCTCATTTAATGTGGGTGATGCTGTCTTATTGAAGCTTCAACCTTATAGGCAGCGTTCTTTGGCCAAGCGCAAAAATGAGAAGCTTTCCCCCAGGTACTTTGGCCCTTACTTGGTCAGTAAAAAAATCGGGGCTGTTGCTTATGAGCTGGAATTACCACCTTCCTNGGGGATTTAGTTAGATCAGCCCAAAAACATATGGTAAAATTATATGCTTTTCTGAATTGTCAATTTGTCAAACTTTTGTGTTTAAATCAATTTTGTAATTTGTATTTTTTAAATTAATTATCTGAATTGCCTCTATAATTCGGTATTCTTAAATATTACTCCATTAAGTTCACAATATCTATTATAATTTGGTGGGTACGTACAAATTATGAAAATGATTAGTTCACCTTAAATTTAAAAAAATATAAGTTAAAAAGATTATATTATTCTTATTTATTATTTCTTATTTTCAAATGATATTTATTATTAAGAGAGAATAGGTAGGGATAAAATTTTAAAAAAATAATTAATATTTTCTTGATTTTGTAAAACATCAGATATTTTGAAACATAAAAATTCTCAAAACTATAATAGATATTGTGAATAGGATGAAATACTAACATTTTATAATGTACACCATCCACAGCGAGAAACATCAAAACTTGAAAAGAGAAGATAACTGATGAAATTTATTTTTTAAGTTTCAGGCCCAACTAAACCGGGAACGGATGTTTGGTTTAGTCCAAAAAAATCAGAAAATTGATTGGACATGAAATAAATAAAACTAGCAAAAACCAGTTTGTATTCTTTTTATAAGTTTTGATGACCTAAAACTTTAGTGAAGAAGAAGTCTTTTACTCTTTTTGAGTTAGCTAACTATTTAATTTTTATTTTTATAATTACTCATTTTTTTAATATAACTCCCTTATTATGTACTTGAGAAGATTACTAACATTACAAGTTATATTCGTTCATTTGATTTTTATAAATTATTGTATAGTCATTTTATTTACTCTGTTTCAATTAAGTAACCAAACAAATCTTTACAACCCTGTTTATTGAAATCATATTTCAAAAAATGATTATTTTCTTAAATACCGAATTAGACTTGAGTACATTCTTATCTAACAAAAGTAGGCAGTATAATATTTTGCTAGTTGGAACTTGGATGTCTATTTAATTCGAAAACAGTGTGGTCGGTCTAACTTACTTTCAGCACTCAAAATCACTCCCAACTTAATTATCCACAATTTAGCTTTCTTCCCTGTCCTTGTAATGTTGTCATTTATAATAAAAGGAAATATAATATAATACAAATAACAATTGGTCTAATATTTTATTTGGTCGAAGAAAAAATATCTAGTTAACTTTTACTGTACATATATTATTGGTAAACTTGGGCATAATGTCAAGCATGGCACATGAGTTGATATGGTTTTAAGACTTTACTAAACCATAGTTTGGATAGGCTATTTGCCATGTTTGAAAATTGAAGGACGTAGTTACAATTAAACCATATTCAAATGAAGATATTTATAATGGCAAAACCAAAAGGGAAAATATTTATATTTGTTTCTTTATTTTCTATGATTACATGGTCGAAAGAATATATATTTTTTAAAAATAAATTAGTCGAGCATAACCTACTTTTGTTCTACTAAAAAATTATTTCTTTAATTAATTTTTTTTTCTTATATTAATGTTTATTTCTCATGATAACTTTCATGATTCTCCATTTAAAATACATTATTTCAAAAGATTCAATAGTCATTTTGATCCTCAAGGTATGAGATAAGTTTTATTTTGGTATTAAAATTATTTTCTTTTCTGTTTTGGGATCCTTAAACTTTTACATTTGTTTCATTTTGGTCCCCAAAATGTGATTTTGTCTTATTTCTACCATTATGTCTCATATATGTCATAATAAATGAGTTGGCAAATAAAAAAAAAAAAAAAGTAAAATTTGCATTCTTTGAAAGAAAATATTTTACTCTTCAAAAGAAAAATCAACCACAATTTTTTATCGAATTTATTTTAATTATTTGTTAACTCACTTATTATGACACTTATAAGATAGAAATAATCTATCTCAACTATCCAGATAAGGAATAATGTCAAAAACTCGATGAAATCACATTTTGAAAACGTAACCAAAACAAAACAAATGTGAAAGTTTTAGGATCAAAACAGGACAAACAATAACTATATGATCAAAATAAAACTTACCTCTTAATTTGAGGACCAAAATGAGGTTTAAACTATTTCAAAATAAAACCAGTGTTGTCAAAACCGAACCGGATAGAGACTCGGACAAGCATTCGGTTCACGGTCTGATTAGTTTAATCGGTTGAACCATCGGTCGGACCGGATGACTCAATAAATAATTATTTTTAATATATTAAATATAAATACTATATATTTTTTGTTTGTGGTTTAAGAGATGCATTTAATACATTACTAAATACATTTTTTCATCTAAATAATATAATTTTTCTCTCCACTACTAAAGATTATAGATTAAATGCATTTTTTCAAGCAAGTGAATGGATTTAATGTATCTTAAACAAGATCTAATAAGTCATAAATTCATAATAGTTAATTAAATTTAACATTTCGACCCTCAAATTTCAAGTTCAACACAAAATAGAGGAAGATGACCAAATAAGAAAATGAATAGAGAGCATAAGAAAAAAAATTTGAGATTTTTTTNGAAAATGAATAGAGAGCATAAGCAAAAAAAAAAAATTGAGATTTTTTAAAAAAAAAAATAGTTGGATCACCGGTTTGGTCCAGTGGTTCGACCCCGGTTCGCCGGTTTTCTCCAGTTAAAGCCGGTTCAATCCGGTCCAACTGACAGTTTGGTTTTTTTTGGACAATCCACTCGCTTTCACATTCGGTTGGCGGTCGGACCGTCTGGTCCGGTCCGGTTCTGACAACACTGCTTCAAACATTATCAATTAAATTTACCTTTGATTAAAGAATTTTTAATTAATCAAAGATTAAAAAAGATCACGAGATTCCTACTGCGAGCATTTTTCCTTCACCTACATATCCTTCATTCTGTCTCATTCAAAATGTTAAATAAATTATAACGAAAATAAAGTTAATCTATTATATATTAAATACTGTATAATAGAAAATGCCAAAGTCCTATTTTGGTCCGCCAGTTATTTTTTGTTCCATATTGGTCCCCCAGTTGTGCAAAACTTGAAAAAGTTGGTCCCTCTAACGTTTTCCATCCATTTTTCCGTTAAAAAAAGAGGAAAAATAAACTTTCATCCCCAAAAGTTTTATTTTCTTATATTAAGGTCCTTTTCTTTTTATAATAGGATCAAAACGTAAGAAAAGAAAGTAAATTAAGATTTTAAGTGAATTTACCCAAAAAATACAAAAAATCTCTCTCTCTCTCTCTCTCTCTCTCTCTCTCTCTCCCTCTCCCACCGTGCCGGGGAATACGAGTCAGGAATCACGCCGACCAAATTACACTGCGTGAGCCACATCATTTCGAGATTCGTTAGGTTTCCGAGCTCATTTCGAGGGAGGTAATGTTCCCGAGAGAAGCGGGTATTGTTCCGTCTAGAAGGTTGTAGACGAGGGAGATAACCTCGAGGTTCTGAAATCTGCCGAAGGAGTCAAGTATAGCGCCGGAGAAGTTGTTGGCGGCGAGGTCGAGGAATTTCAGATTAGGAAGGTCCGACAAGGCGTCGGGGAGGGCTCCGGTGAGGAGGTTCTCGGAGAGGTCCAGGTGAACGAGGCTGCGACAGAGGGAGATTTCGGAAGGGAGGGTGCCATTGATGGAGTTGTTGAGGAGGATGAGAGATGAGAGGTTGGAAAGGCGGCAGAGAATGGTGGCCGGAAATGGGCCGGCGATGTTGGAGCCGGCGAGGTTGAGTTCGGTGACGGAGGTGTTGGTGGAGTCGCAGGAAACGCCGAACCAGGAACAAGGGTGGGCGTCGCGGTCGTTCCAGGAGGAGAGGGAGGAGTCAGGGTCGTCCATGGAGAGAGAGAGAGAGAGAGAGAGAGAGAGAGAGAGAGAGGGAATCAGAGAGAGAGAGAGAACTAGACGAGAGAGAGAGAGAGAACTGGACGAGGGAGAGAGAGAGAGAGAGATTTTTTGTATTTTTTGGGTAAATTCACTTAAAATCTTAATTTACTTTCTTTTCTTACGTTTTGATCCTATTATAAAAAGAAAAGGACCTTAATATAAGAAAATAAAACTTTTGGGGATGAAACTTTATTTTTCCTCTTTTTTTAACGGAAAAATGGATGGAAAACGTTAGAGGGACCAACTTTTTCAAGTTTTGCATAAATGGGGGACCAATATGGAACAAAAAATAACTGAGGGACCTATTTGGAACAAGGAGCATAACTGGGGGACCAAAATAGGACTTTGGCCAATAGAAAATTATAACAAAATGCCCCCCAAAAAATTTCAAAATTTACAAAAATGTCCCTAAACCATAATATTTGAGGACTAAAATGAAAATTATAAAAAAATTTGGACCAAAATTGTATTTTTGAAAAATATAGGAAAAATGATAAAATTAAAGATTAGTCCTAAATTTGGAAAAAGAATGCATTTTAGTCCCACCAAACTGTGAGTTCAGTGAAAGGAAGATGAATTTTGAAAATTTTTGCAAAAATTACATATACCCCTAAATATTTTCAAAATTTACAAAAAAGTCTCTAGATCATGATATTTGAGGACTAAAATGAAAATTTTAAAAAATAATTAGGGTCAAAATGTAATATTTAAAAATATGAAAAAGGTGGAAATTTCAAATCAGTCCAAAATCTAAAAAACGAATACTATTTAGTCCTAAATTTGAAATTTGAATACCATCGAACTGACTGAAACAGTTGTTCAAGGTTGAATGGTCTAACCGAGGTTCAATCGGAGTCGGACCGCTAATAAATAAATAAATTACAAAATAAAAATACAATACGTTAACATGCTATAAAATAATATAATAATTAATAATTTAATACATAGTAATTTTATGATTAAAAATTAAATTTATAAGATATATATCATTCTTTAATTTTTGTAATTTAAATGTTTATTTCCTTTTAAAAATATTTCTTTTTGACTTTTTCAATAAGTTAATACCAGATACCTTTTATTATTTTTTATAAGATTTTCTCTTTCATCATTCCAATGTACTGTTTCATAACCGGTTGATGATTAGTGTTTTTTGTCCCCCAAAGCGGAATGAAACAAAATAAAAAAATACACAGCCCGCACCCTGTTGAAATCCCCCATCGCTTAGTTAAAGAGTCATCTAACACTTAGACAGAAAATATCTGATATGTAATGAACAGAATAATTTAGAGTAGTTTAGAAAAGAGTTGGGCTATGGGAAGAAATCTTGTGATGGGAAACTGATTTTTCGATGAATAGATGTTGGTTCCTGTAATTTTGTGTCTGCAATCCGAAAGCAAAAAAAGAAGAGAAGCAAAATACACCTTGTGAACTCCATTCTCATTTCTCATTTTCTCTCTTGCCTTAGTAGTCACATTCCAAGTCAAGCTTTTTTTTTCAAATGCCAGCAATAGTTTCTTTAGCTGTGGAAGTTGATACTTCATAAATGGTGCCCTGTTTGGCCACTTAGAGAGTGTTTAAAGACGAAGAAAGTCATAACTAAAGTTCATTTTTAGTTAAAAAATGATTAATTAAATTGAAAGAAAGATATACAATTTTTAGCTATTATTATTATATAATACTTACTACTTCACATGGGGGACCAAAACTTGCATCACATTCAGTGGTTGAAAATTAAAATGGGGCTTTATTAAATGAATCTTGTGAGAACTAACTGATCAGACGAATGAGTTTTAATCAATAATCAAATGGTGAGATAAAAAAATAAAGGGCCAAAGTCCTATTTTGGTCCCCCAGTTATGCTCATTGTTCCAAATTGGTCCCCCAGTTATTTTTTGTTCCATATTGGTCCCCCAGTTATGCAAAACTTGACAAAGTTGGTCCCTCTAACAGTTTCCATCCATTTTTCTGTTAAAAAAAGATAAAATTGATTTTTAACTCCTAAAAGTTTAAATTTTTTACATTAAGGACCTTTTACTCTATAATGGAACCAAAATGTAAGAAAAAAGAAACAATTGGGGATTTTAGTTTATTTTATCCAAAAAAACCTCATCTCTCTCTCTCTCTCTCTCTCTCTCTCTCTCTCTCTCTCTCT
>QANZ01037135.1:0-14331 GCA_003254925.1 Chamaecrista fasciculata | reverse complement strand
AGACAAATTGACAAGACAATCAACTGCCAAGTTAACGGATCTAGAGATCCAACTAAAGCTACAACCATATAAAGAACTGGAAACACAAAAAAAAACCTGACCAGATCCAGAACGTCGCCACCACAAAACCCGTCGCAGAAAAAAAACGAACACGAGCAGAGAGCACACAAATCTGGGAAGGAAACTCTCCGAAAACCACCTAAACTTAAAAATCACCGTTGTAGAAGACACACAGAAAAAAAGCGCCACCGTAGAAGGCCAAAGCTAGGAGGCACCGCTGATAACCCTAATATAAAATAGGGTGAAATCTCTCATGAAAGATAGAGATATCTCTCATCAGAAGGGGTTTAAAAGAAAATTTCATGGGCGGTCAGGAATTCAACAGAATAGTCTGGCTGAAAACAAAACATATAGAATTAATTATTTTGAATTATAAAAACTAATTAATACAAAATTGTCAGTACAAACAATAATTGAGGAATCGAAGGAAAACCGGGCCAAGTCAACGCATGCCAGCTAATACACACCCGATCAGTTTTTTCGTTTTTTTTATCAGCCAAATGCCTTCGACCAAAAAAAAAAAAATTATCACCCAAATGCCCAAACAAAATTTAAGTTTGATAGTTAACAAAGGTTAGCCCAGTTGATAAGCAGTCAACACAAAACCTTTAAGGTCGTGAGTTTGAATCCCACTGCTGATGTGAAAATCTTGTTGGTAGGCGATCTGTAAGTAATTTTGTAAGCGCTTATAGAGCCTTGAGGCATGCCCTGACCTTGATGAGCCCCGGGGCCCAACTCACGTCAACTTTTTCTTACCAAACAAAAATTTAAGTCTGATAGATAGATATGCGATGTTTCTTTCTATACAACGTCCAAAATTGTATTTGTACAAGTCTCAAGTTAAATTTTAATTAATTTTGAAAATATATTATGTGAATAAAAATGATATTAGTGTCGAATATTGATGGAGATTGTGCCCTAGGGCCAATCATTTTATGTACATGTTTTGAACATATTGATTAATTTATGGTTGATAAATTATGTTGTTATCATATTATTAGCATGTTTACTATGATAGCGTCCTTGATTAATTATGTGATAATTAATCTAAATCTGTCCCTGGTCAATTGTTCTCGTGGGAACGAGAATGAACCAAGACCAGCATGACCTCGGTGTATGGAGATACATGCACTAGATGCTTTACGAGAGTTATGGTGCAATTATGTAAGAGGTTACAAATTGCTGGACCGACCCGGAGAGTCCTGCATGGGTTTTAGTCATGAGCTAGCCTCTCCTGTACACCTGTCACGATGCCCTTAGACCTGAGGTCTTGACTATTCCGGCGTTGTAGTTGTCGAACTTTGGCCTAGTCCAACGTTGCCCGTAACAGGGTAGCCATACAGGGTAGGTACGGGTTTGGTTGATTACCGTGCTGAGGAATGTGGTTGACCAAGATGAAATTTTGTCCCTCATCAAGATGAGAGATATTTAACTGGGCCCCTCGATGAGTCTGTCCAAGGAATGTGCGGCCGCACAGGGAAATGAGACTAACTCAGGAAATCGAGAAAGTTATGGTTTGGATTAAGGATGACTTTCCCGTGCCTTATCCATGACCAAAATATCATGTGACAATCGGGATCAAGACAAGGTGGTACTAAGGTTTAATCGTTTTGGCGTTGAAGCGATAAACTCGCGTGTTTTGGGTAGTCGTGATGGCTTGCTAGAGTCCGCTCTCGACTTGTGAGTCATAAAGATGACTTGCTGCCAACTTCACGTGAGGCCTGCTGGGTCACACATGAGCAGGATCAAGATGCCGCACTGGGACACGAATTAGGGTTAATTCGTGAGTCATTTGGTGACACAATTTAAGACATAGTTGAATGTCTTAGGACATGAAATCTTGTCTTAAATAAATATCTACGTTTGTGTTATTTAAATTTGTTGGACAAGTTTAAATATGTTAATTGTTAAATAGATAATATGATTAATCTATTTACAATTATATTCTAATTTATAATATTAGGGAATAATAAATTAGATAAGATTCCTAAATGTTAGGAGATTATTGATTTATTAAATTAACTAATATTAGGATAATAAGGATGAGGGTGGCGCCTCATATATCTTGAATTTAATTAATGAAAATGTTTTGTTAATTAAATCAAGATTTGAATTTGAATTCAAAATATGATTTTGATTTCAAGATTCAAGTTTGAATTAAAGATATTAGGGTAATATTTTAATTCAATATTATTAGGGAATTTGAATTAAAGATATTAGGTTAATATTTTAATTCAATAATGAATTTGAATTCAAGATTCAAATTTGAATAAAAGATATTAAAGTAATATTTTAATTCAATTTGTTAGGGAAATTAATAGTTGGTTATAACTTCCTAAAAGTTAGGTTGTTATTTTAATTATTAAATTCCTAAAAATTTGGCTTTAGGATGGCGCATGGGTGTGATCCAATGGGCAAGATTTTATCTTGCATTTTGGATTTCAAGATTGCATTTTGAATTTCAAGATTAAGATATTAATGTAATATTTTAATTAGGAATTCAAATCCTCTGGACCAATAGGGATTGAGTTTTCAAGATTTAGTTTTCAAGATTTGATCTTGAAATTTAAATTTGAATTGCCTATTAGTTTTGAATTATAATATTAGTGTAATATCATAATTCAAGATTTTGGGAATCCCTATTTTCTTTATTATAATTCCCTAATTTCATGAGTTATGAAATTAACTCTATTTAAACACACACACCCTAGGCTAGGCACCTAATTCACTCCTTTTAGAGAGAGAATCTCGCCTCACCTATTCTCTAGAGAGAGAAAGTTCGACTTCCACGTTATGGTTTTAGGGTTGGGGCGATTTTGTGTGAGAAAAAGGAGAGAGAGAGAGAGAGAGAGAATTCGACCAAAGGCCTAAAAGGTTTAAACTTGGGCGAATTGTGAAGGAGTTCATCTCTTGACTCTTGGTTTTGGTATTTCAAGAAGGGTTCTTGGAATTGTGCGTCACTTTCTTGAGTGTTCAAGAATTGTTCTTGAACATTCAAGAACCGTAGATATTGGTTCCCGTATTCACTTTGGAAGAAGTGAAGGAGGCTAGCACCTGGGCATCTGCCAAACTGCTCGTGTGGATCACCGGCGGAGGAAGCACACTTGGAGTGGACTTCTCAGCATCGCAATCACGAAAGCTACCGATTGATTTGGGTAAAATTCTATTTCTTCTTCTAGTATAGGCTCAATTAGTGGATCATGGCAAGAAATCACAAAGTCTGCGCCATTTATTTTAAAGTTTTGATTTTTGCTTCCGCTGCGCGGCGCTCTGTGATTTCTCAACAAATATAAGTGCAATAAAAAAGTTATTAATATTATTTTACACCATTACATGGCCTCATGGTGTATTTGTATAAATTCAAGGTCTATGTTATATTTTGGTCTCTCATGTTCATTCAAAGTTCTGTTTTGGTCCTTTAATTTTTTTTGGGTTTTGTTTTGGTCCCTCATGTTTGCTCCAGGTTCCGTTTTGGTCCCTCAAGTATTTTTCGTTCCGTTTTGGTCCCTCGTGTTTGCTCAAAGTTTCGTTTTGATCTTTCAAATTTTCAAAAAGTTCTACTGTTAGTCTCTGACTCTTTTCCATCCACTTTTTTCCGTTAAAAAAAGGAAAAAAAAACTTCCATCTCCCAACAATTTTGCTTTTTTACATAAATGTCTTTCCCTTTTATAAAAAAACAAAATTGTTGGGAGATAAAAATTAGTTTGTTTTTTTTAACAAAAAAAGTGGATGGAAAAGAGTAGTTAGGGACTAACGGTGAAACTTTTTAGAAACTTGAGGGATCAAAACAGAATGAAAAAATTTGAGGGACCAAAAAGAAACTTAGAGCAAACATATGGGACCAAAATGGAATGAAAAAAACTTGAGGGATCAAAATGAAACTTTGAGCAAATATCAGGGACCAAAATAGGACTTTGGCCAAAATTCAATTCATGGGAAAAAAGAAGAAGAGGGAAGTGGGTTGTACTAAGTTTGCAACTATATTGTAATATTAGCTAGTTAATTTCTATATTAATTTCAGTGAATGTTATTGGAAGAGTCCAATATTATTCCGAGCTAAAGACTAAAATATTACTCTAGTGATTTTTGGTGAGTAAAATACACACATCATGCTTTATACTTGGCTAGTTGGCTGGTCGATGATCAATTTAAAACTAGAAAGTCAATGACCATCGCACTAATTAATTAATTAATTTTATAGCTACTCGTGAGCTATAATTATTTATAGTTATATTTCGTTTTTTTTTTGGTAGAATATACTTATATTTCACTTTGCCACAAACGTACAGACTGACACTTCATATACTACTGTCTTCTTCACCAACTTGTATCCATATAATTTTTTAAAAATTTCAAATTGGTCTTATATCTTTGTCTCAAATTGTCTAAGGTATTTTAGGAGTTTCAAATTGGTTGGGCCAAATACTCATGTTCCATTTATTTATAATCAATTAATGAATACCAAAAAAAAGAAGAATTAATTAATGAATTACTTTCAATATAGAAGTCAAATTTCTTTCGTACAAATGAAAAAGAATGAATAAGTCAACAGTCGAAGTATTCTTTCTGGTAACAATTATTCATAATGGTCAAAGTCTTCGATTGAATACGAAGGCCAGCTTTAAGATCCAAGGTTCAATCTTCTCAATAGTGTTCACACGTAATTGCGTATGTTTTGGTCCCTACTTTCAAAGATCGAACGTCTATATATATGTATGTGTATATACATATATGCAATACAACACCGAGGCTAGAGCTAGCTTTAATTAATTTTTTTATCTGCACTTGTAATCGTTGTAAAAATAATGTTAATTCGCACTATTTACAGAGTTTGTGTTACAACTTATTTGGGTTTATTTAAAACATGCATGAAATATAAATACTCTTAAAATTACCATATATACAACATTTTTTAAAATAAAATAAGATTTTGATTGAGATCATGCTTAAGCAATAACAAATCGCTAACCCCACATTAATATATTTTAGTATATATATTGTTTAAAAAATCATAAGATTCTAAAATCTATATATAATAGTATATAGATATATTATGAATGTGAACGGCAATTAATTTATTTGTAAAGCAAAAGGAAAAGGACTATTTTTGTAATTAAAGTCAAGTTTTGGTGACGACTTGCCTATAAATTACATCCTTTTAAGTTCTACCTACCAACAATATATTCAAGTTATTATGTTTGTAAATTGTTAAGAGTAGTTACGGCAAATTGTCATCATTCAAGACAAAAAAGAAAGAGTTATTAATGCAGAGCCACTTTTTTTTTTTTCTCTTTTTTCCTTTTTTCATATTGAGTCGCTTATTTCTCTTTTATTATTCATCCAATTGAATATGAAGACTTATAATCTTCCTAACAATCTCGTCGTCTTGCAATGGAGGGTCGCACTAGGTGAAAAAAAAACATCCCTTCATTTTATAAAAAAGCAAAAACATAAACATATCAGTCATATTTGAAGTGATCAAGGGGTTACCAAAATGATTAATGAAATAAAATAAAGTAGCATACTTACTGCAATCACACACCAAACTTTCACTTCCAAAGCTTGAAAATGAATGAGAAGAACTTCGAGATGAAGCCATCACAAACTTTTCACCTTTTATTGCAGCTATTGGATGGGAGGGATGTTTGGGATTTTACCATAACATTATTAAATATTAGGTTTTTAATTTCAAACGGTATAAAAAAAAAAAAAGTAGAGAGGGAAAATCAGAGACAGGAAAGGATGAGAAATGACATTGTTTTAATTATATTGAAGCCAGTGCGAAACCTCAACACAGTTTAAGAAAGCCAGTGCCCCCATTAGCATTTGTTACTAATTATATTGACCAAATTTATTAGGCCTCGAACTGACATTGAATTGTCTAGTTATTATAGATCCTTGTCCAATCTCAACTAGTCCAAGTTTAAGAATGAGGATTAAATTTTTAAGTTCGTGACTGATTCAAGAGCCGATTCTTCAATTA
This sequence comes from Chamaecrista fasciculata, assembly GCA_003254925.1. Taxonomy (NCBI): domain Eukaryota; kingdom Viridiplantae; phylum Streptophyta; class Magnoliopsida; order Fabales; family Fabaceae; genus Chamaecrista; species Chamaecrista fasciculata. The sequence continues at coordinate 8,288 of QANZ01037135.1, read as the reverse complement.
TTTTATGGCCAATCGATGTTTTAGCCCTTCTAAATAGGATTAAGCATCGACTTCCAGTTCAATTAGTCAAATCGGCCGGATAGCTAACTTCAGATTCAAACTATGTGTTTTAGACTTTTTTGGTGAGTTCTCTTTCGGGGTTTAGATTTGATTAAAAATTAGGCTAATAAAGATCGCTTTAATTAACTCGAGAGCTTTGGTAATTTTTGGATAGTTTACTAATATAACCTGATCTTGCGTATACCCATGCTTTATATGCAGAGTATTAAATAATCCATGAATTTGAATATCTTGATGTGAAAATTAAAATAAGAAAGACTCAGTTATAATAAGTTAATAACTCAAACAGTCAAAGTCTTCTTTTAGTAACATTATTCAGAATGGTCAAAGTCTTCGATTGAATACGAAGGTCAATCTATAAAATTATTTTAAGATTTTGTCTGTGTACAAAAATTCTATACACTTGAAGTGACAAAAGACTTTTTGAATTTTTTTTTGTGTATAATTTTTCGGTTAAGATGTAGAAAGACCTAACTCTCCCCAAAAGAGCTCTCATAAGGAGAGAGTTGCCCCATTATATATATATAGTGTTAGAAGGCCCTTTAACTAAGCGATGTGGGACTTCAACACGCCCCCTCACGCCCAACTCAGGCATGAAGCCAACGGGTTATTCCTAGGGCAGCCATAGTAAGGCTCATCTGTAGAAAAGCCTAACTCTCCCCAAAAGAGCTATCAAAGGGAGAGGATTGCCTCATTATATATATAGAGTTAGAAGGCCCTTTAACTAAGCGATGTGAGACTTTAACACGCCCCCCTCACGCACAACTCGGGCGTGAAGCCAACGGGTTATTCCTAGGGCAGCCACAGTAAGGCTCATCCATCCCACATGCCCAGACTCTGATACTATGTAGAAAGGTCTAACTCTCCCCAAAAGTGCTCTCAAAGGGAGAGGATTGCCTCATTATATATATAGAGTTAGAAGGCCCTTTAACTAAGCGACGTGGGATTTCAACATAAGATTTTCAATAAAAGAATCTCATAATTATTTTTGTATTTTATATTGATCTAATTCAAAATCGACTAAGTAGCCAAAAAACTTTAAAATTAACTCTTTGTTATAATTAATAATAACTAAAATATTAAAGAAAATTTAATTTTTTAAATGGAAATATGAACAGAAAGATTTTTGCACAAAAAAAGAAATTTAAGGAGTTTTTAATCACTTTTTCCAGTTTCAAAGTTCACAGTACTTTTTATACAATGACTAAAATTTATGAAAGTTTTTGCATTTTAGTCTATCATTTTTTTTAATCTATGCGCTTGTAATTGTAGAAAATTTCACTTTTTTTTAGCACACATTTTTTAAAATAAAAATAAGATTTTGACTTAGAAATGTACGCACTTAAAATCTTAAATATATGCATAATATTATATACCTGGTCAACAATTTACTACGTACGTACGTGTTGATTTCATAAGAAAAAAAAAATCATTTATCTACCAATTAAGTCGTCGCAAGTTGCACCTCAGTGGGAACCACAGTTTTTAACTCTTCTTGTCATGAATTCAAGTATGCCCTTTGATATAAGCCTACTAATTAATTGCATTATAATAATATATATTGAATGTGAACAGCAATTATATATACAGCAAAAGGAAAATGACTTTTTTGTAAATAAAGTGAAGTTTTAGTGTGTTGAATACTATAAATTAATTTTTGCTGGTTGCTTCAATTATTGAGAATCGAGACTCAAGACATACATATTGATCCTTACTCTCTTATCATCATCATATCATGGCTCGTCTGCTAGGAGGCTTCTTCTTCATTCCTAGACCTCCCCTTCATGAAGCACTAATAAGCTTTAAACTCCAAAGGGCATCATCAAGATCATTAGCCACCTCGTTAGTCTCTTACTTATTCATCTCTTCTCTTGTTAATTATATACATATACCCTTTTATATATATGATTCAGGCAATTTTCTTCAAAGGAAATTCTAATTTATATATATATATATATATGTTTTAACCTATATATCATTTTTCTTTTTTATTATTGACAAGGTAGGTAGTAGGTACTAGTAGCTAGGTTCATACATATAAATATATAATTCATAAAGATGAAATTATATATATATATATATATTGTAAATTAATTAAGTTGTCGTTTGATTTGGATTATCAGAAACCGTGGAGGATCAAGAAGACCAGGTTTAAAGCCTGGACAAGGAGGGCAAATTGATGGCGTTGAAACGAAGAAGAGTAGTGTTGAGGACACAAATAAGATGGTTGCGAATAGTAATAATATTAGTAATACTAATACCAAATACAACAACACAATATTGATCACAGATCCCACCAACGTCAACACCACTTCAATTTCTAGTACCTAGCTAGCTTATATATATATATATATATATCATGATCAACAATAATATATACAAAGTTATGTTTGTAAGTTGTGACTTGTGAGTGTTCTTCAAGTTAATGCATAGTATATGGTATGCTAGGTTTCTCCTTGCTTTTTATTTTTCTTTAATAGCATCAAGTTAATTAGCGATGATTATGAGATTGAGAACATTTATGCAGTTCTTCAGGACAAGCAGTATAGTACAGTATAGTTAATTGGATGTAACTGTGAGTAATTAATGTATTTCAGGGACTTGGGTAATAATATGATGATCATTGATGATGTTGTATATATCTTTCCCTCTTAGTTATATTAACTATATATACTTAGTTTTTTTTTCCTAAACCTGCTTTAATTTCATTTTCTTAGTTGTTTTATCTATAGATATACGATTTTTGGATCTTTGGTAGTGTACATTCAAAATTATACAATATATCATATTAAGATTTAATATTCTTCTAAAGAGTAGTGGGAACTACGAAGTTATTAAAAAAAACCTTTTCACAACTTTTTTTTATCTTAATTTAAAAATAAAAATTAATTAAATTTTGAAAAATCAGTAGTGTGTGTGTATATATATATATGCATATGTTTTAGTACTTTTTAACAATAATATTTGCATATGTTTTAGTACATGCAAAATCAGTAGTGTGTGTGTATATATATGGAGAGTTTCTTGTTTTAATCAATAAGCAATATTCATCTGACTGAACTCATGCTTCTGGCCTCTGGGAGAGGTTATTAATAATGAAGTGAAATTTCTATGGAACAAAGAAAATTAGTTTAAAGTCATTGATGAATTAAAGAAACATTTTTGGGAAAAGAACTATAGGAACAATTTATAGGTCAAATATTTAAATTGGTCCTAAATGTATGCCATTAAGTTCATTTTGGTCCTAAATGTATGCCCTTCAGTTCATTTTGGTCCTAAATGTATGCCCTTCAGTTCATTTTGGTCCCAAATGTTGTAATTTAGTTTTATTTTGGTCTCAAACTACTAAATGTGGTTATATATCTCTTGTTTTAAGTTTGAATGTGACAATTATTCCAGAGCTATATGTTGTTTTTTATTAGTACTTTCTCTATTCAGTTAAGGCTATCATAAAATGAGGTCAATTGGGTCTCCGAAAGTAAACCGCTTGTTCTACGGTCAAATAAGAAAAGTTGGTCATGTCTCTCTTGTTTCAAGTTCAAATGCGAAAAATTTAGAGCTATGAGTTACTTTTAATGAGTTCTTTTTCTATGCCTAATTGGGAGTCAACAAATGAGATTAAATCGGGCTCAAAAGTGGATTTGGAATAAAAAAAAAAGTTAAAACTTATGAAAATTTTGGTCCCAAACCCACTTTCAAGCTCGATTTGACCACATTTGTTAACAGTTATAATTAGGAAAAAAATAACTCGTTAAAAGTAACTCGTAGCTTCGAACTCGTTGTATTTGAACTTGAAACGAAAGAATATGATCAATTTCGCTTGTTTGACCGTGAAACGAGCAGTCCACTTTTGGGATTTAATTTGACCTTGTCTATTGATAGTCTCAACTGAATCGAGAAAGTACTCATCAAAAGTAATATCTAATTTTGGATCGTTAAATTCAAACTTGAAACGAGAGAAATATGGTTACATTCGGTAGTTTGGAACGAAAATGAAACTAAATGATAATATTTAGGAACAATTTGAACATTTTAAAATATTTATGACTAAGATAAACTTAAAAGGTATATAATGAATTTGACAAATATTTAAAATCTAGATGCGAGTTTCCAATAAAACATAATGCTAAAGTCCAAAACTTTCTGATAAAAAAAAAAAAAAGTCCAAAACTTGGATGAGATAGAGAAAAATATAAATAAAAGGATAATGCGCGCCTAGTCACCAAGCATTATGGAATGGTGCCACTTATCAATTCATGAACAATGTCATATTGTGTCACTAATAATTAAAAGGCCACCATCAGCAGCATTTCATGTGACATCCCAACTTTTTAAATATTTAAGAAAATAGTGCAAAACCAAAAACGACTTGAATTGGCAAATGTGGCCCTTTTTTAATACAATGAGCTCTCTCTTACATTTGAAAATAAATAATTTTTGATCTGGATGCACTACTAATATATAATACAATGAGCTCTCTCTTACATTTTTCTTTTTCGGCCAAAAAAAAAAAGAGATCTCTCTTACACATGTGCTTAATGAACCTTAATTAAAGAAATAACGTGTAGGATAAAATACATTGCGGGATAAGATAAGAGACATATATACGTTCAGGCCAAAAAAAAATAGACATATATACGTTTGGCCAAAAAAATAAAAAAAAGGATATATATAAAGTGAAAGCAAGTCATTTAAAGTGACAAAATAAAACTACAGATTACCTTTAACAAGTTATTTAGTTTTATTTTGGTCTCAAACTACTAAATGAATTTAGAGTTACAGATTACCTTTAACAAGTCATTTAGTTTTATTTTGGTCTCAAACAAGTTATTTTAGTCCTAAATATATATAAAGAATATATTCGTCGAACAAACAAATAACTTGTTAAAGGTAATCTGTAACTCTAAATTCATCATAAGTGAACTTAAAGTGACAAAAATATATATGACAACTAATTAACTTTACTTATTTAACAGTGGAATGAGTGACTTATTTTTAAGTAAAATTTAACCTTATTTCTCGACGGCCCCAATCGAATAATTAAAAGATTCATTAAAAGCAACATGTAACTCTAGACTCAGCACATTCGAAGTTAAAACGAGAGAAATAGTGTCACATTCAATTAGTGGGACCAATGAGTTAAACTTTTACCAAGCTTGATTGCAACCTACTTCAAACATAAGGGACTAAAATTACAATTTGGCCTACTATATATATAATTTTGGTTAAAGACTCATTTTGGCCCTAAATGTATGTCCTGAAGTTCATTTTCGTTCTTTATGTTTCAAAAAATTCATATTGGTCCTAAATGTTGGCAAAATATTTTATTTTGGTCCCAAACTATTGAATGTGGTCATATTAGTCTCATTTCAAGTTTGAATATGACGATTCTAGAGGTACATGCATGTTACTTTTGAAAAGTACTTTATCTATCCAGTTGGAGTCATCAACAAACGAGGTCAAATTGAATCCCGAAAGTGAGTGGCTAATTTTATAGTCAAACAAGTAAAGTTGAATGTGATGAATTCAACGCTACAGGTTACTCTTAACAACTCCTTTTTCTGTTCAGTTAGGACCATCAGTAGATGAGATCAAATCGGGCTCAAAAGTGACGAGGTTGGGACCAACAAGTAAAATAATATAAAAAACTGGTTATAAACCCACTTTCTAACCCAATTTGACCACATTTATTGATGATCCCAACTTTTTAAAACATGACTCATTAAGAATAACTCGTAGCTCCGAATTCATTGCATTCGGACTTGACATGAGAGAGATATGATCAATTTTGCTTGTTTGACCGTGAAACAAGTAACCTACTTTTAAGACTCATTTTGACCTCGTTTGTTGACCATCCCAATTTGATAGAGATTTTTTTTTTAAAGTAGCATGTAGCTCTGGACTCGTCAAAATCGAACTTAAAACAAGAAAAAAAATTACCATATTTAATAGTTTGGGACCAAAATAAAATATTTTACCAACATTTAGGACCAATATGAATCTTTTGAAACATAAAGGACCAAAATGAGCTTTTAACCTATAATTTTAATTAAACATAATCACAAAAAAAATTATGAACCAATATGATATTTCATTACTAAAATTAAAAAAATATTTAGCTAAAAGTGTTTGTTATGTTTTTTTTTATGAACGTTTTTGTTATGTATTAAAAATTCTAAACTATATATATATAGTTTAAAAATGTTTGTTACTTATACTAAAATGCCCTATCCATGATAAAACCATGGATCGATCATATAATAACGTACAAAATAAAGTTTCTTCTTGTACACTATATATATATATATATATATAAACAAACAAGTTAAACTAAAATTGTAAGTAATTACTAACACGGTAACACCTACATAGTACATATATATAATATTGTGACAGGGGTGCCCTTAAAATTTGAAGTTTTGGCAAATATTGTAACAGAATTATTTAAATGAGGCGTCCCTCACAAGAAATTTATCATGGCAACATCATCATCAGTCTCCATAAACTAGAGTCCTAGAATAGTATATCAATCGACTATATATATACAGTCTTTATTAACTAACTAAACATGTTTAAGAATTCATCAATTCTGTGGCATCTTTAGTTAAAATTAGTGAGGAGAAAGAAGGAAAGCTATAGTTGCAGCCAAGACAGAAAAGGAGGCCAAACTTAAAAGAACATCTCATTTTCTTCTAGTTCTATTATATATGAGGTCTTCATTCTTCACATCACATGATGATACGTTTATGTATAAGAAAACCAATGAGTCATTATATAAGAGAAATTTAACAAGGATAATTACCTATCAGTATTTTTTTTTTGGCCTGAATTACCTATCAGTAATTATCGAGATAAAATAGTTAATTAACTAAGATTGGTTAGGAATATATTATAAATAAACTCTTCTAATTTTTAATTTGCTTATAGTTCGAAAGGCATGACTGACCTATATCCACATGTTTGATGGATCATGTGTAGTGATAGTTGTTTTAAATGTAATCATGTATATATGCATGAGTGACCTATCCACTTGTATATATGAATTTGTGGAAATAAAAATTGCCCCAAATGTAATTAATCATGTATGTATTCACCAAGTTTCATGATTTTGTTACACTCATAGGTCATCAATTTTTGATTTTGTTACATGTATATAATTATAATTACTCATTTGAACTCCTAATTCCATTTTTTGCAATACATGCATCTTGCATGTATGGACTTAAGTGGACGACAGAAATTACTAAAGAAATGCTAACACCAAGTGCATGCTACCTTTCAACTTGCTTTATTTATTATTTATCATAATAATGTTGTTAACCTTCAAGTGCATGCTACCTTTCATGGGTTCAAAGAGTGATATATATATTCGTACCAATTCATGTTTATGTGTGTATATATAGATTTTTTAAAAAATTTATTTAAATGAATAACTAAGTTTAGTAAACATAAAACATTAGTGTTGTTCTTGTGAAAAATCATATAGAATACTCTTAATTTTTCAAGATCAGAAGATACAAAACTACTTTTGAACGCAATTCCTTTATTCTTTTTTTTTTTTTGGTAGAAGTGGGTAATTCCATTAAAAACCAAGGCAGTACATGAGATTAAAGCAAATTACAATAGAAACAACAACAAAGTGAAATGAAACATTCAGAAGATGGAAACTTAGAGGGCCTAAACATGACAAAGAAGATACAAAACATGAAGGATACAAAACAGAAAGCTAAGAAGCAATACTTGAAACAGAAGAAAACAACATAAAGTGAACAAAAAGAATATCTAAGGAGGCTTCCTCGCATACGAAGATGAGGGCCTTCTTATAGTTCCTATTCGCATACAGTCATGTAGAAATAGGAGAGATAAGAAGGGAGGAAGTGAGTCAAAAACAGTAAGGTGAAGCTGGTGGGTTCTCCCATGATTTGCAAGAGCATCTGCACTCATTCACTTTCTTTCCATGCTTTCTAGTGAGAGAAAGTGAGAGAGAATGCTGAAAATGGATGAACTAACAATTTTTTTTTAACTACTTGATATCACGACAAATGGATGAATTAGCTTTTTTTTTTATTCTATTTCCTCTTTTTTTATTTCATTCATCATTTGTTTTTTGAAATTTATGTTTCATACGGGTATTATTGCAAAATAAAAACTCTAGTTTTGTGTGATATGTATGTATATAGAATAAAGGCAAAACACCCTTTCATGCCCCTAACGTTTGCAGTGATTTT